>JAVSBS010027735.1:27497-53286 GCA_033124195.1 Coracias cyanogaster
AATATTTATTAATAATCATAATTTAAATTAAAAGCGGGGCTCTGCCTGGTTTCGCCGGCGCTGGGAAAATGTACCTTGGGAGGGGGCGGGGGGAGGGGAAAGGCGCTGCTCTTCTTCATAAACACGCTCAGGTTGTGAATTTAGGATTTCCAACATGGAGGGGATGGCTTTCCACCAGACTCCCTCTGCCTTGCGTTTCTTTTCTCTTTTTTTTCCCCCGACCGCCTGATTTTTTTAAATTTTAAATTTTTTTTTCCCCCCAGCATCTTCCTCCCCGCAGCTTTTCCCCTCTCGCACCTTCCCCCGGTTTTTAAAAATCATTATTTGTTAAAAAAAAAAAAAAAAAGTCGCTAAATCCTCACCCTCAGAAGTTCCAGGCAAAGAGTTTGTGGTGAAATGTCACCGCTCGCAAAGTGGAACTTGGAGTGTGATGAAACACCGGATCCTGCCCGGGTTTAATTGGAACAGGAGATAATCGAATATTTATTATTCTGCCTGAGATTTTTTTTTTTTTTTTAAACAATTCCTTGGAGTAAATAATTAGGATTGCGGCCGTCCCCGGCGAAGATAAATGAGCGGCATTTGTGAGGCGCTGAGAGATGAGGTACAAAGCAAAGCTGCTGTGGAAGCCACAAGCCAGCGAGCTTTTGGGCGGAGGGGATTGTAAATTTATTTTATGGACGTTTTGGGGGAAAAAAAAAAAGAAAAAGAGAGAAAAAAAAATCGCCGTTGTTATTTTTAGCTGCTTTAGCCGAGCCTCCGCGCTCCGTTCCGGTTTGGGTTTTGTTGTTGTTTGGTTGGTTTGGTTTTTTTTTTTTTTTTTTAATTATTATTATTTTTTTAAGAAACCTGTGCCAGACAGGAAGGCCTTGGAGAAATTCCCACCTCTGGCCTCGTAGATATTTTCAGCAAACCTATTCATAATAAAGGCGCTGCTGTTTGTTAATTAATTCACAAGCTTCTCGGCTCGGGTAGCGGAGTCTACTTTTTAATCAGACATATTTATCATGGCAAGGAAAGCCAAGGAGAATAACTCCCAGCAAGGATATCATCCCCTCTGTAGACAATAATACATCTCCGTGGAAGGTACGATACAGATTTGGGAATGCATAAAGGATTTAATCGGTGTAAAAAAGCGAAGCAGTCCCTTCGTGGGCACGTTGTCCGGGGCTGTGTTCGAAGTATACGGAGGTTTCATGTGACATGACATAAGAACACAGCAGTCAGGGAAGGGGGGGGGAAAAAAAAGAGATGTTATTTATTGTCGAGCTGTGGCTTCTGTTAAACCCCAGTGCTTAGAAATATCGCATTAGGCTTTATCTCCACAGAGTTTATTTTATTTTATTTTAAAGAATGAAAGAGCCCAGATAAAATTAAATATACAAGAGATACAATTAAATATACAATGGATATCAATTTCTAAACAAAATGCACAGTGGCTCCTCGCAAACTCTGAGCCGCAGAGACAAGTCTCTGCCTTTTTAAAATACGTGTGTGGCTTGATGGATTCTCACACAGCCCATTTTGTTCAGGTCAAGATAGTTTTCATATTTCTACTCTGTCTTTACGGTGGAGAAAGTTTATGCTTTGAGGAGAGAAAGAGATAAAGAAAAATCAAGAGGTCAGGGCAGAGAAGGAAGAAAAGGAAGGTTTCAATCTGTAATTTGAGGCTTTGGGCTGGGTTTTTAGACTTTTTGAGCTTGGACTGAGGGAGGGAGGAATGATGCAAAATCAAAGGGGTAGAAAGTTAGGAGCAAATGGCCTGGTGACGCGTTTATTTTCCAAGGGTAAAAAAAAAAATACAACGGCAATTAAACAGGGTTTGGAATCACATCTTGCCAATGGCAGCTCCAGATCCAGGACCGATGAGTACAAAGCAGCGCAGGCGACGGGGGCATGTTTTCTAAACACAACCCGTGCTACCAGAGAGGCAGAGACTAACAAACAGGCCAAAGGAAGCACATTCTTGAATTCATGCCCCCGCTCAAATCTGCTTAAAATATTTGCAACGAATTCCGACGACGTTGCGAGGCCCTGTGCAAACAGCGAATCAAGCCAACTGTGTCAGGATACCGTTACCTGGATAACACGTCTCGACTATTTGCTGTTTCCAGGTTAAAAATGAATATACCGTGCAGGGACGCTACGATTAACTCAGCAGACTTTTAATTTCTGATGATACAAGGTCTTGCTGGTTTTTCCGCGTGGGAATGGCTGATTTGAATAGGTCAGGGGTAAGAAAGCAAGACTTCCATTCCTTTCATGCTTGTAGCCAGCAATTATCCATCCTGTATTCTTAGATTTATGGCGATACGGGTGTGAGCTGGACACGGATGGGTGTACGTGCACACAACACGCCTCTACATGTATATACACAAACACATGTATGTGTGTGCATGTGGACGTGTGTATAGATGTATATAGATAATTATAGGAGTAAATAGATGCGTACAGATGAAACCACGTGTCCTTAGAGAGCCTGGGTGTAGTTGCACAGCCTGGGTGTTACCGTCTAAGGGAAAAAAAAAAGGTGCAACCAACCAACCAGGAAAACTACCCCCCCCCCCCCCCAATCAGCTCAACACTTTTGCACTGTAATATTTGCTGAGCCTCCTTAGGCTGCACGCAGGCCAGAATCTGCTCAAAGCATCTGTTCGCCCTGTTCTGCGGGACCCTATTCATGTCATGGGCCTTTCAGGCCCCAAGATGGATTCATAGGCCGGGTACTATTATTGTGTGTTTTCTCCTAACCTTTCAGGTCAGCTTCCAATAGACAGCTGGAAACGGCCTGTCACGTGGCCTTGGGGTGCCAATGTTCTGCCATAGGGGTGTCAAGACCCTGGTAGCCGGAAAAATCATTTTGGGGAGCCCCAGAGATGCAGAAGACAACATACTACGACAGCTCCACGCTCTTTGGGGGTTACTCCTACGGGAGTGCCAATGGTTTTGGCTACGAGGGTCCCCAGCAGCCTTTCCAGCCGGCCTCTCACGTGGAGAACGACTACCAGAGGTCCGCCTGCTCCCTCCAGTCTCTTGGCAACACAACCCCGCACGCAAAAAGTAAAGACCTGAACGGGAGCTGCATGCGTCCGAGTTTGCCCCAGGAGCACCACCCGCCTCCCCCCGTCTCGCCGCCCCCAAACCCTGCTGCCAACAGCACCAGTAGCAACAGCAATAACCAGTCGGGGAGCAATAAAACTGCCCCCAGCAAAGCCAACCTCAGTGCAAACGCCAGTCTCACCAAGCAGATTTTCCCCTGGATGAAAGAATCGAGGCAGAACTCCAAACAGAAAAACAGCTCCCCTAGCACAGGTACACCGCTCGGCTTTTGTCACCCTCCGCTTTCCCAAACAGCCCGCGAACGATGCCACCGGCCGGAGTGGTCTTGTTGGGAGGGAGAGGAGAGAGGGAGAGGATCCAGCAAGGATCCAGCAAGGAGGATCCTGGTGCTGGCCAGGACCCCAAGACTTCCATCCATGTGAGCAAGCCTTGGTTCATCCTGCAGCACCATCTGCTCGCACGGGGTTTGTTTTAAACATCTCCAGGGCACTGCGGGGAAAGAGAGCCAGGCAGTTGTACACAGCCCGCATCCAACTGTGTGGATACAGATCCATTAAAACGTACAACTGCTGCTCAACGTAGTGATGCTAAAGCACTCTGCTTGTCCTCTCCCCACCTCCAGACCCGGCAGTAAACTTGGTGCTCTGAGCGTGCGTGTGTACGTACGTTTACGGAGAATACGCATGTTATATAAAATGTGTGTATTCCCGTGCTCGTACACAGCTCTAAAGCGGCCGAAAAAAAAGATCAGTGTGCAAATATCACTGTTTTGACAAAAGTATAAACTTTGTGGCACGCACTTCACTCTATGTTGATATATTTTATATGTTATATACACGTTTCTCTCGCAAAAAGGTAGGTGCAAATGTGATTTGGTGTTTAGAAAGGCACGGGTAAATATTTGCGCTGCATAAATAGAAGACGTGCACAAGACGTGCATGTGTGTGTGTGCTCATACCCTGCAAACAAAATACCTCCCAACACTGACCCGTGTTAGTATTAATTGGCTTTGCAGTGACCGCCCCCCTGCCAAATATTATTTTCTCAAAATTATCTGTTGGAAATAATCGACTCCTAAATAAATGGCCCTGGAATCCTTTTCTACATGACATGATCAAATTTTCATAAACCAGGGGCAGCTTTGGAGAACAGAACTCTTAATAAATGACATGATTATGGAGTGCAGGCTAATGCGAAGGGGTGAGGGAAAGGGAGGGGGTCGAACTCCTGTGCCTGTTCCAGGATTTATTAAGAAACGATGCATTCAATTTCTGCATGTAAGTAATTATCTTTTATTTCATTTCGCGGCCAGCAGAAACCTGCAGCGGCGAGAAAAGCCCTCCAGGCTCCTCGGCCTCCAAGAGAGCCCGCACGGCCTACACCAGTGCTCAGCTGGTGGAGCTGGAGAAGGAATTCCACTTCAACCGCTACCTGTGCAGGCCCCGGCGCGTGGAGATGGCCAACCTGCTGAACCTCAGCGAGAGGCAGATCAAGATCTGGTTCCAGAACAGGAGGATGAAGTATAAGAAAGATCAGAAGTCGAAAGGCATGGGCTCTTCCTCTGGAGGGCCTTCCCCCACCGGCAGCCCGCCCCAGCCCATGCAATCCTCCGCCGGGTTTATGAACGCCTTGCACACCATGAGCAGTAACTATGACGCCCCCTCGCCGCCTTCCTTCAATAAACCCCACCAAAATGCCTATGCCATGTCAACTAACTACCAAAACCCCATCAAAGGCTGCCCCTCCCAACAGAAATACGCCAACACGGCCCCCGAGTACGACCCCCACGTCTTACAAGGGAACGGGGTGGCCTACGGGACTCCCAGTATGCAGGGAAGCCCCGTCTATGTTGGAGGTAACTATGTGGATTCTATGCCCACCTCTGGCCCGTCCCTTTACGGCCTCAACCACCTGCCGCATCACCAGGCTGCCAACATGGACTACAACGGGCCTCCGCAGATGCCCCCGAGCCAGCACCACGGACCGTGTGAGACCCACCCCACCTACACAGACCTTTCCACGCACCACGCTTCTTCTCAGGGCAGAATCCAAGAGGCGCCCAAGCTGACCCACCTGTGATAGGGAGCAGGGGCAGGCTCAGGCGAAGCGGATGGGACCCATCCACGGGGCACGGGAGAAGGGAAGAGGGCAGGATCGGCTTCAGGAACATTTGTGTTGAGCTCTTTTCTTTCTTTCTTTGACAGGGCGATTTCTACCAGGGCATTGCGCTCGCTCTTATGATTTCTGGGTTTTATGAGGCACGATTTCCAGGCGTTTCAGTCTTTACTGCCAAAAGCAGCTCTCTCTCGGAAGAGATATACCTCCCGCGTTTCAACACAAATGCTTCTGAAATGGGCTTGGGGTAGTTTTGTGGGAATCTAGTGGATTTTAAGCAGCAACTTCCTTCATTTCCAAACCAAGTTCCGATGGTCACTGATGATTCTCGGACACTGGAAAGGAGAACGGTCAGCCAAGTCCTCGCAGTTGGCATCTCTGCAGCTACGTAAACATGCACATGCGTATAGATATGCAATCGAAAGAGGTCTGCAAGAAAAGTCCTCTCCTCTCCAGCTCCTCAAGAGGAACCTGGTGCTTCCCTTCCCAGCCTTCAGAGGAGTTTCACTGAGTAACTTCCCACCAGTCCCCACATAAACTGCAAATATACAAACCTGCCAACGCGTGGGATTCACGCTCTTCCCCTCCGGTCCCTGCCTCGCCTCTCAAAAATAATGATAATTAAAAAAAAAAGGAATAAGAGAGGTCTAAGAATTATGAAAGGTTCGGGAAAAAGGGTTTTGAAATGCCTGAACCCCCCCGCCAACAATGACAGCAGTCCAAAGAGAGGAAGAAAGTTGACAGGTCTGAATATTTTCCCACCTTTGCCTCTGATGACATGAAGTCTCCATTCGACAGTGCCGGGGTTTGGGGTTTTTTTTTTGTTGTTGTTGTTGTTTTGGGGGTATTTTTCTTAGGGTTCATTACCAGAAAAGCAATCTTAAGACTTAGAAGTCCTACGCTTCTTTCCTCCTCTTCTCTTGACCTTACGTGAAAACAGGGTATATTTGAACAAACGGAATGTCCTCCAATCGAAGCAGAAGTGAATGGATCTCTAGTATTTGCTAATGCTTTCTTGTCTGGACATCTTTGTTGCACTTAGAGTTTACATATAATGGGTATAAAAACAACTTTGAAGGGCTTTCGTCCAGCTCAGTCGAGACGTCCTTCAATAGGTGTGTGTTCTGGTGAACATTCATATATATTTATTGGTTATAGCCAGTTTAAAATATTTTCCTTTTTTTGTATTATTTATCCCCAATATTATGTATTTATATGAGGGAAAAAGAAAAAAAAGAATCAAATTGTACTTTTTTAGTATTTACTTGTTATAAAGGACATTGTGTTCCCTTGTCATTGTACAACGAGCTTATTTTAGTTATCGTAATTTAGAAAGACCAGTAGTTTTATGTTACCTTCGTACTTATGAATAATGTAATTAGTTCTACTGGAGGCATGAGAGCAGAACCAGACTGTAATTGTATAGTCCTGAATTAGAAGAACTATAGCTAATCCCTCCCTCCCACCTCACCCCTCCTCTTTGGAGAGCTTTCTTTGTTCTTATAGTAGTTATTTTATTTCCTTGCTTAAGGGTTGTCTGTTGAACAATTCTTGAATAAACTTTCTGTTATCAATTTTATCTTGTCCTATCAGTCGGATTTAAAGGCGAAAATAAATGATGTGGTGTGAGGAAAACAGAGGAGAAAACAGGGAAGGGACCGCTCGAAGCGTTCCAGACAGTGGGACTCGTGTCTGCCTCTCATTCTGGGGTGAAACCCCGGGGGTTCGGGCCAAGAGCGGTCCCGCCGCCCCCTCCGCGGTCCCTGCGCGGCCCCTGCGCGGCTCTGCCCGCGCCCGCGGCCACAAAGGCGGGTCACGTGGTGCCGGGGCCGGGCTGCCATTGGGCCGCAAATGAAAACAAAGGAAAAGGATTAATCACAAAAAAAAAGAAAAAAAAGAAAAAAAAAAAGGCCCAGAGTTTCCACGCGGGGACCTTAAAAAGTGAAGAGAAATTAAACCACTTAATGATGAACGACAGTTATTGAAATGCGCACATGCTTGTACATACACACACATATGTACATACACGCACATACATGCACATATATGTACATACATGCACACACAAGTACATACATGCACACACATGTACATACACGCACACATACATGTGCACACACACCTCTACAACCCCTCCAGACTGACACAGACATTTAAAATCCATGCAAAAAAGGTTAAATTATCAGCGCAGGCAAGAGGGCGAATAACCCTTGGCCAGCAGCAGAACCAGCTGGGGTAATACCATGAGTAATTTGCCTTTTATGCTCTAAACCCCTAAGAAAACTTATATTAAAGCAGAGAGGGCCAATAAAAGTTTTATGGCAGTGGGAAGGCGGGGGGGGGAACCTGCTGGCCAGGCTGGAAATGCTCCGTTTCTGGGGCTGAGAAGGAGAGGAAGGTCCCCCCTGCAGGAAAGGGGAAGGAGGGGGTGGATTGTTGCAGGGAGAAAAGGGTGAAAAGGCTGTAAAGGCACCCAAAAAAGGGCTGAGTTGTAGGGACAAGGCCTGTGTCCGTGTTTTCTCCACCTGTGTGCGCATCCAGAGCCATCCCCAGGTGCCTGGATAAACCCCCAGGGCCCCCCCCCCAGAAAAAAAAAAAGGTCGAGGGGAGAAAGCTTCACATGAGAAACGATCTGGGGCTTCTTGCCATTCCCGAGCTCTCTTAATAAATGAAGTTCCAGGTTAATAACGATAACCTTCGCGCAATCATAAATAACAGCGTAATGGGGAGACAGGGCTTGTTTTTCTCCCCGGGATGGGGCTGGGCTGTGCCCGTCCATGCAGGGAACAATTTACCGTTCGGGGGGGCCTGTAATTTAAAAGCATAAAAGCGTGGAGGGGCAGCTCAGAGAACAAGGGCTTGGGTTGGGCTTGGGTCCTTCCTTGGCTTTTTTCCCCCCCCGCCTCCTCTTCCACCGCTTCTCATTGAATATATTTTTCCATCTCGCATCCCGGTCGCCATGTTGCTGGGATTTGTGTCAGGGGTTCCCAGGAATTAGTTAAAATCGGGAAGAAGAAGGAAATTCTGAGGCTCAGAGCGTGGCCACCTCGGTTTCTCGGTGGGATCCTTCTCCTGCAGCTCCTCACCTCCTTGGTATAATTTGTGCTGCCTGAGAGCAGCAGGCCCAGGTTTGTCTTAGCAATTATTGTCTTAGCAATTATAGTCTTGCAATTCTTTTCTTACAATTATCACTAGCACACCTCTTCATTTTCCCTGTTTTACTAACCCTGGGCATTTATCCGAACGAGGCGATGCATTTCCCCCTGAGCAGGGAATTTTATTTTCCCTTGTGCCTCCGCGCGGTGCGTGGGAAAAATCCCTCTTTCCCCAAGAGGTTCTTTTTTCTTTATTTCTTTTTTTTCTTGCCTTTTTTTTTTTCTTTTTTTCTTTTTTTTTTTTTTTGGTGTCAGCAAAAGCAGCGAGAGCAGTTGGGAGCGGCTGGAAAGAGTTTCCTCTCGCATCCCAAACTCTGTCTCTGCATCCCAGCTCCCCAGTGAACCCCCCTGTCCCCCGAAGAGGAGGCACTGGCAGCCTCATGACAAAGCCCAACACCCCCAAAAAGCCTCAAAACTCACCCCCCCCCAAAAAAAACCCAAAAAAAAAAAACAACCCAAAAAACCCCCAATAAATGATCAGAAACTGAACTATTAATTTTAACTTCAGTCCTTCCCTCCTGAGATCGATGGTGATTTCGATGAGCGCCTTCACAGATACAAAATATTTTGGGAAATTCTGCCTTCAATCGAGCCGAGTTGTGTAAATGCTTTAAAAATTTTATTTCATTTTTTTATTGTCTTCGCCCCTTTGCTAAACTGTGCTTTGGCTTCAGCTTTATTCTGTGTTTCTCAGAAACCACCCACACAGATGCTTGAACTGACAAAAGTTTCCAGGCTTCTCCCCGCGTGAATGCAGCAAAAAGGGAGAAATGGGGCTTGAACAAACTCCAAACCAGGCACATTTCCATTCTGCAGCAAGCGGCTTATTTTTTATTTCCCCCGATTTTCTTTTTTTTTTTTTTTTTTAACTTTCTAGCATTCCCGAATTCAGGCCCTGGGGTTAAACTTTTAAACTCTTTCTTGGTTTGAATAACGTAGAAAAAGCCAAATTTCTTTGCTGAGTGAGTTAGGCCGAGCTGTCAAAAGTCTTTCGAGAACGAAAGATTGATCGTTTCTCTCTTCTTTTCGGTTTGTGTGGACCCGGGCACTTTAAAAGGGGAGAGGGGGAAAAAAAAAATCTTCTTGGGAAATGACTTTTCATGTTATTTATTTATTTTGTAAACTCTGGAAGTGGGGCTGCTCATCGGCGATGGGGGCGGAAAAAAAGATGGGAAGGGAGAAACGGGATTTCAAAGATATCTGTGACCTTAAAACATCTTTGGCCTTTAAGGAAAGCGCAAAGAGTCCATTAAGTGCGGCTTGGGAAGCAGGAGGATCCCGCTGGTGCTTTAAAAAGTCATTTAACCAGGAGAATGAGCTTGGCCGGGCTGTACTTGACTGGAAAGCTCTCTTGATTTCCGAAGTGCTCACATCCCGGCTCAGGCACAAACCTTCGCACCAAACCTTCCCGCAGGCTGGTCCTGCCATGCAGGGGACAGGAGAACACCCCCGGGCAGCCCCCCGCTCCCCCAGCCGAGCTCCCGGCTCGCCCGAGCTTCAGCCTTCATGGTCCTGGCCACGGGCAGGTACCTCAGGGTGGGCAAAGGCTCTTTTCCCACGCCTGGTTCCCCTCCTCCCCCGGCGTGGGGGGGGGGTACAAACACTCCGGTGTCTCCCAGCACAGGCAGGGCAGGGTCTCTGCCCGCAGCCCTCATCCCCAGCAACACCCCCCCATTCCCAGCACGCCCCTCATTCCCAGCACCGCCCCATCCCCAACACTCCCCCATCCCCAGCAACCCCCATCTCCAGCAAACCCCCATCCCCAGTGTGCGGTGAGAGGAGCCGCAGTCCCAGTTCTAACGGACCCTTCCCAGCCCCCAGCAGCCTGTGGGCAACACCGCCCAGCACACGCACAGTGAATCTGTTCTTGCGCGCCACCGAGTGCTCTGTGGGTTATTTAAACACAGGCTGATGGCTTGGGCTGAGCTCCCGGTGTCCCTTCAACCCCTGTAACCCCAGTAGCAGCCCACAGCATGGGATGCTGCAAGGGGCTGGGGCCTCTTCTCAAGCCAGCAGGACTGTCCCCCGGTGCTGGTGCGGTGTGACAAGGTGGGTGGGTTTGTGCCTCATGGCCACCTTGCTCTGGATGGTAGCCCAGGAGAAAGGCAGAGCTTTACCTAAAGGGTTCAGACTCGTGCACGTCCAGCGCAGCCCCTCGTATCCGTCCCTCCTTCAGGGCTTGAGTTAAGGCCTTCTCATCCACCAGCCCCCCGCGTGCTGTGTTCACCAGGAACGCTCCTTGCCTCATCTGATGGCCAGATTGAGAGATGGGAGTGAGATCGGAGTGGTGACATTGTCCTACCTCTGTCCCGACGCGGCAGCGGGTGCCTCCGGCTGGGACTGCACCCCACGATTGTGCTGCGCAGCTCCTGCCCCAGAGCAATCCCCACCCCAGTGTACCTGGGTTTTTTATGGGAAGCCAGGCTCTGGCTGGTAGTGGCAAACAAAACTCGACCTCCTGCAGGGAGGTTCTCCTGCCCCTCTACTCTGCCCTAGTGCGGCCACCTCTGGAGAATTGTGTCCAGTGCTGAGCTCCCGAGTTCAAGAGAGACAAGGGACTGCTGGAGAAAGTCCTGTGGAGGCTACAAAGATGCTGAGGGCACTGGAGCATCTGCCAAGGAAAGGCTGAGAAACCTCAGGCTGTTTAGCCTGGAGAAGAGAAAGTCTTCAGACTTTCAGAGGTGATCTGATCAATGCTGATCAAGAGCTAAAGGGCAGGGGCAAGAGGATGGGGCCAGACTCTTGTCAGTGGTGCCCAGTGACAGGACAAGGGGCAACAGGCACAAACTGGAACCCAGGAGGTTCCAAAATGAGGAAAAACTCCTTTGCTGTGAGGGTGCCAGAGCCTGGCCCAGGCTGCCCAGAGGGGTTGTGGAGTCTCTTTCACTGGAGAGGTTCTAAACCTACTTGGACATGATTCTGGGCACCCTGCTCTGGGTGACCCTCCTGGATCAGAGGGGTTGAACAAGGTGATCTCCAGAGGTCCCTTCCAGCCCCCTACCATGCCGGGATTCTGTCATTCTGGCTTCAGCTGAATCAAAGTTAAGAGTAACTTATTTTCTGACTTCTTAATAGAACTTACCTTCTTGACTAAGTGCAGCACATCAAAAAGAAGAGAAATACTGGTATCATTTCAGCTCAACACAAAATATTCTATATGGTAAGGATAAGCCTAAGAGTGATAAAACTCTGGGTAGCACCAATTGGCATTTTAATTCACTGTACGAATGTCCTTCCTTCTAATTTTTGCTTAGACCCATCTATTCTTGCTGGTTTTGCTTGGTTTCCCAGCTTCCTGTGTCAATACCAGCAGTGCTGCTGAGGTAAGGTGCTTCTGACCCCCATGGAAAGAGTTGGAAAGGAGATGAAACTCTGCTACTCACACAGCAACTTGCCAAGAATGAACAATGCTGTGAAAGGAAACACAGGAAAAACTCCAGGGTGGTTCAGGAGGTTTCTTGTTGTTGCCTCCATCAGTGACTCACTTGAAGGACCTTTGGTAAATCACTTGAATTTTGCTCCTCTGATGAGCAACTGCAACAGGACGATGATGATGTTAGGGCTGGACTGCACATAAATATCTGCAATTTTATTCCTAAGTTTGCCTTCTTGATGTGATCTTTGAAATTCTGCTTTCCTTGTCTTGAAACATGAAATTCTGAATTTTGCATTTCTGTAATTTCTTCAGTTCTGAATTTCTTCGTGCTGCCCTTTTCCTCTGTTGAGATTTTTAAATAATTTGGCTCAGGGTGGTGGTTTGCCATGAAGTTGTTAAAGCCCTGGCTCCGTTGGCCAGACTACATGCCAGGATGCTGAAGGGAACCCAGCTGTTAGAAAACCTAAATTTTCATTCTATCTAAAACCAAAAAATACTGCAACTGTTTGTTGAAGTGTGATACTTATTGAATTTTGGAATTACTGCGATATTCTGTTTCCATAACAAATAAGCTCCCTGTAATCTCTGGCAGGTGCTGTCGGAAAACAGCCCCATTCAGTGGGTTGGTGAGTTTGTGTGCCTGTATCGCTTCTGATTTATTTGTGTATCACATCCCGTTTAGTTAGCAGCCAAAAAGGCATCCAGGTTCCGCAGCCCAGGATTATTCCTAATTTTAAAAACACTGTGAAGCACTGGATTTTGTCCAGGTTTTTTAGTTTTGAAAATAATCTAAACTAACCAACCACTAGAACACCTGACTGGGAAGTTAGTATAAACTAATAGATGTTATTTCAAAAACACCAACTTGTGAAATGTGCCGGTAGTTTTACATCTCCAGAAAACCATTCCCTGTCTCACATCTCACGCCGCATTTCTGCAGGCAAGGAAACGAAGAGTTGGACTTGTCTCCACGTGGAGCAGCCCTCGGAGCAACCTGAGTAATTTGCGGATCAGGAAATAACGGCAAGGAGCGAAATGTAATCTTGAAGGAATTCTGACTTCTGCGTGTTTGTCTCCTCAGGTAATTAAGCTGAAAGCAGAAGCCCGGCTGGATCTGCTGAAGCAGATCGGTGTGTCCGTGGATACGTGGCTAAAAAGTGCCATGAACCAAGTGATGGAAGAACTGGAAAACGAACGCTGGGCCAGCCTGCCTTCGGTCACCAACAACGGCTCCTCACACCTGGTATGGTCTCCAACGTGTGGATCTCACCTTGTCTCCATATGGCTCTTTCCTAATAGCAACTCTTAACTTAATATTGAATATAAAAATTGGTAATATTTGGTCGTTGGTTAGCTAACTGGAATAATCTTGTAGCTTTACATGGCTGAAGTGTGTGGCTGAATTTCATGCATAGAAAAAAAAACAACCAAAAAAGAATGCTTTCTGGGTTCTCCTGCTGAATTTAGATTGATTTTTCTGACCTCGCATAAGTACCATAACATTTATTTGCCATCTCCTGAAAATAAAAATATCTGCATGTTTCTTTGAAGTTCCGTTAATAGCTGATGATGTTATCTGAGCTACTTGGATGAAAGGCTTAATCCTTCCTAATTTTTAGAGGACTGTAGATTCTCCATCATCTCCTTAACAGTCATTTATGTAGAGATTGCAGTGAAAGTCATCAGGACAGAAAAGCCTGATGTGGATATTTGAGATGAAAATTTAATTCCTTAAAAATCAGTGCAAGGCTTTGGAAAACAGGCTGTCCTGTGAGCAGAGTTAGATGTTTGCCTCAGAAATTTGTCATAGATTTAGATCCAGTAAATATTTGACATTTTCTATATGAATAACCAGTTTCACTTAAAACAGTAAAGAAGTTAAATTGGAACAGACCATAAACACAATCACTGCTTCATTTCATCTAGAGTTGGTAACATCTTAAACTGTTAAATTCAATTGTATAAGTGTGTCCTAAGTCACATTAGTTCTGAAAATTTCATCCAATATGCCCAAAATTGAACTAAAAAGCAACTTTGATAAGTGGAAGATTGGAGTGGGTCCAGAGAAGGACAACCAAGCTGGTGAGGGATCTGGAGAACATGTCTTTTGAGGAGCGCCTGAGGGAGCTGGGACTGTCTAGTCTGGAGAAGAGAAGGCTGAGGGGAGACCTTATTGCTCTCTGCAGCTACCTGAAAGGAGGTTGTAGTGAGGTGGGTGCTGGTCTCTTCTCCCAGGTAACTAGCTATAGAATGGGAGGAAATGGCCTCAAGTTGCACCAGGGGAGGTTTAGATTGGCTATTAGGAAAAATTTATTTACTGAAAGAGTGGTTGGACATTGGAACCGGCTGCCCAGGGAAGTGGTGGAGTCACCATCCCTGGAGGTGTTCAAAAAACATGTAGACTTGGCACTTCAAGACATGGCTTAGTGACCATGGTAGTATTGAGTTGACAGTTGGACTTGATGATCTTAGAGGTCTTTTCCAACCTTAATGATTCTGTGATTCTAATGGGTTTTTTAATTCCGTTTTCTGTAAGACTAATTGCATTTGTAATATCTATCGCTGCTTTGGAAAATAGTCCAGAGGCATCTCATATCTCTTTAGCTTGGAAGAAAGCACATCTTTATGTAATTCAAGAAAGAAGAAAAAACAAACTCTCCTTTTCCTCTCTGAAGAATGATGTATTTCAAATTAAATAGTGATGGCTGAATCAAATTGCTGTGTGAACCAAGAAACCCGGTTCAGAAAAGAGGAACCACTAAAAGAGCTCATAATACCTTTTTAAAAAAATTTCCCTACGTGAGATGCTGAGCTGTTACTAGTAGACAGTAAAGCTAACCAAGCTGTGGCTCCTCACCAGTAACCAATTAAAATAAAATTCCTGAAGCTTTGGTCAGTTTACCTCAACAAAATTTGGAGGCTTTTGTAAAGGCTGTGTTTGCATGTGGATACTTTCCTCACTGCAGTCTTCATACACTATTAAAATTACTTAGTTCGCACTTTCTTTATAATCTTCAATGCTTTGGACAGCCAGCATATGTCTTCTGTCCTACAGAACTTCCAGGGGGAATTGGGGATGTGGTTTTTCATTGCATAGTGAGTGATTTGGAGAATGACTTGTTTTAGCTGACCACCTAAGAGACAAAAATTCTCCATTTCAGCAAATACGTGCTATCTACGCACAAAAAATCCTGCTCGTTCCCATGTTTCTTCATGCTTTTCTGCTGCTTTATTGTTTTCTTGGTAATGGTGGCAAACCCTGAGAGGGAAAGGGATTTTTTTTTATATATACAGTTATTTTCATCTACGTCAACTTGAGTTCAAAAAAGTGAGTTTCTCTGGAGAGATTCTAAACCCACCTGGGCAACCAGCTCTGGGTGACCCTGCTGGAGCAGGGGGGTTGGATGAGATGATCTCCAGAGGTCCCTTCCAACCCCCACCATGCTGGGATTCTGTAAGCAAGCACTGAGTGGAGGCTCAGCAAATCCCGAGACTCTTGAATCCATTCTTTGCTTTCTTCATGGTGTTGTGATGTTTCTTCTAGGACATTACACATGGACACGGTGACAGTTATTTGCAGCAGAGGTTGTTGTTATAATCACCACTCTGCTCAGTCTCTCTCTGCAGGCTTTTTTCCAATGGTTGACAGTTGGACTTGATTCTATGTTAGGAGGATAATTAGAGATTAAAGCTGCAGGATGCAGATCCAAGCTTCAGCCTCCCCAAATCCCAAAGGAGATCTGGTGCCGAGTTTCATTTCAGATCCTTTCTAGCCAGGATAGACGAGGATACATTACATAGGAGCATTTAAGTGTCTTTTCCCTTTCTTCTTGCACTCCACCTCCTTTAGCTTCCCGCCATGCATGTTGGATCGCGCCCAATGCCTTGTTCTCTGTCTCATCAGACATGCCAACAGTTGGCCCTGGAGCCAAACCCTGCGCTAGTCCCTGGCGAGCCAGCAGATGCCACAGCGTGGGAGGTTAAACTCTGAGTCTTATTTTCCCCTTTTACACTTACGTACGCTCCCGTATTAAAGAAAAAGATGCTGTTGACCTTGGCAGGCCAGATGAGAACTGTTACTGCAATTATTAGAATTACCGCAGCATGTAACAAGCAGCATTTTCACTTTGTCCTCGATGAGCGGGCAGTGTTTAATGATCAGGAACCAGTGATCTGCAGTCTTTACGTCTTGCACAGCTTCACGCTTTGTGCTGGTACTTGTCATGACATAATTTGTTTGGCAAAGCTCTCGATACATTGTCTTTTAAAGAGCTAAGAAAAAGAAAGCGGCTTCAAAGCCTTGATTTCGCTGTATTTATTTAACCTACTAGGATGATGTAATGAGCTGAAGGAGTTAATAGAGAGTCATGGAATATTTGGGGTTGGAAGGGACCTTTCAGGGTTATCTAGTCCAACAACCCCTGCAGGGAGCAGGGACATCTGCAACTAGAGCAGGTTGCTTCAGAGCCCCGGCCAACCTCACCTGGAATGGCTCCAGGGATGGAGCATCAACCACCTCTCTGGGCAACCTGGGCCAGGGTCTCACGACCCTCATCATAAAACAGTTCTTCCTTAGATCTAGTCTTAACATCCCATCACCCATCCAGTCAGCTGACTTTCTAAGATAATGAGGAAATGCATAATCTTGGGAAATGCAATTTGTAGTGATAGGATGAGGGGTAATAGGTTCAAACTGGAAGAGGGAAGAGTTAGATTAGAAATTAGGAAGAAGTTCTTCACTGAGGCACTGGAAGAGGTTGCCCAGGAGGCTTGTGGATGCTCTATCCCTGGAGGAGTTCAAGGCCGGAGTGGATGGAGCCTTGAGCAACCTGGTTTAGTGGGAGGTGTCCCTGCCAATGGCAGGGGGGTTGGAACTAGATGAGCTTTAAGGTCCCCTCCAACCCAACCCATTCTATGATTCTATGAAATAATACCTTTTTTCCTCAGTGTACACACACCACAAAGTTAATCCTCATTTGGAATTTGAATGGAAAACATACGCAATGCTACTCTTTCATTTCAACATTGTTGGGAAACCTTGACGCTGCCTGCAACAAGTGTATTGTAAATACCATGTAACTTATTCAAAAAAACATTCTATGATTCTGTGATTGTCTGCAGCCAAAGAACCCTACACTTGCTACCTGGCTCCAAGTGAACCTCGGCGACTTCTCAGAGTGTCTGTAGTGAGTCCTGCAGCAACCTTGCACCACCCACCCTAGGACTGAAAACCCCAAACCCCATAGTTTTTCAGCACCATCCAGGGAACTAGTTAACAACTGACATTTTTCAATGCAACACGGAGTGGGTTTTTGAAAGTGGGCGGATGGGTGGGAAGTTTCTACAGATATTACAGCAGTTAGTTAATTTATATGCTAAATATTCTGCATGGAGTTAAATCAAACAAGACTGTTAGGGTGAAGCAAATGGGAAATGAAACGCTGCCACAGATAACATGTCTTGAGAGTGAATGCCAAGGTTAAGAAACCAGAGGTGAAGCTATTAATGGAGGAGGGCCCACCTGCGTAGCTCCAGCCCAACTGGCAGGTTGGGTTTTCCCCAAGCCTAAGTATAAAAAAAATTTAGAGTCCTAAACAGAGAAAGCAGTTGTGGCAAGGGAGATGAAGAGTAGATGAGAGCAGTATTGAAGCATTTTGTTGGGTTTAAGAAGGTATTCCCAGGCTACTGGCAATGGGATTGAGTGGAGATTACCCAAATTCTGTAAGTAGAGAATGAAATGTATATAAAATCAGAATCATAGAATGGTTTGGGTTGGAAAGGACCTTAAAGCTCATCTAGTTCCAACACCCCTGCCATGGCAGGGACACTTCCCACTAGACCAGGTTGTTCAAGGCCCCATCCACCCCGGCCTTGAACACACCCAGGGATGGAGTATTCATAACCTCCCTGGGCAACCTGTGCCAGGGTTTCACCACTCTCAGAGTGAAGAATTTCCTCCTAATTTCCAATCTAAAGCTACTCTCTTCCAGTTTGAGCTCATCACCTCTCATTCTATCACTACAGGCCTTTGTAAAAAGTCCCTCCCCAGCTTTCTTGTAGGCCTCTTTCAGACACTGGAAGGCTGCAGTAAGTATGTAAGCAAGCCTTTATTACACATTTCTCTGCAGTCCTGGTAATGAATATTGCTTTTTAATATAGTGAAAGATGTTGTATACATTTCACAGTCAAAAGATTCTAGAAGATTTAAGCAGAGGCTGTACTAGAGACACCCCCAAGGCCCCCAATCTGAATGACTCTATGAAATAACACCACATTCAAGCCACGGGTTTAAGAAACTGAGCTGGATTTTCAGTGTGATCCACCTTTTAAAAGAACAGAATTAAAAAAGACAAAATCTACAAAACGATAAACATTCATATTTTTGTGGCCCACGCTAATCCATGATCCCTTTTCCAGAAGATCTGAGAGATTCTCTACTGCCTGAAGTCCTACAGCAATTATTCATCATCTCAGTGACATTTAAAGTCAGGATGACTATTAGATGTTTTCAAAATGACTTATCCATTTGTTTCCACATATAAGGATATTTAGCCTTTACAGTACATAGGGATCTGTAAGATACTGAGAGAATAAATAGGGCTCTTCAGTTGGCTGTATCCTTCTGGGTATCTTTAAGACTCTATTTCATCACTAGCTTCAAAACACCTCTGTGTTTGTTCCTGCTACTTCATCCCACAAAATATCTTCCCCTGTTAAATGTCCACTAATGAAAAAAATATCCTTTATTATTATCATGAACTCATACACACCAGTCTTCTGAAGTCCTTCTCACTGCCCGTATCAGAACAGGCAGGTTTGTCAAAAAAATACTGTGAAATAGTTAAGCAGGATGTAAGCACGCTGCACGCTCTCCAAATTCCTTCCTTAACAGCAAGTCCCCGAAAAATAATTAACAGAATGTATTAATTCAAGCTAAAAATTCTCAAATAGGGCAGTTTAATTCTTGCAGCACTGCAGTCAGAATGATGAAATGTTTGTATACAGCTCATAAAATACTAAGACTCATTCGTCTTCATAATATCATGATACAGCTTCAGGGCTCTGATGATCTCCCTCTCAACAATGACATCCTCATCTCTGCAGATGTCCTCACTCAACTGCTTTTCACCAAGAAGAGTTCAAAATTCCTGATCTGGGGATGTTGGTGGCATTTTTCCAGGCTGGTCCTCATTCTGCCCGGCCGGAAAGACCAACAGCTCCTACAACCCTCCCACTGAGAAGACATCTGTTTGCTCAGCACAGCTCTCCCAAGCATATGCTTCCTGAGCATAGCCAGCAATGGCAGCAAGTGACATTTCACAAATGCAGATTTCTGGGGGTTGGTAGCCTTATTCCACTTCATTTATTTTAGGGGAACAGACAGAATTAGCTTTTCTCACATTGCTTATGAGCAGAGAATGACACGACTCTCGCAGTTGAAAGGTTCAACTGCAAGAACACACAAATAACAACAGGCTGAAACGTGGCTACGTCCTACTTGAGATGCAGTAGATTAATAGATTAGATCCTAAGATAGAACAGGAGCCCAGCCAGCAAACACAACTGTTACCACAGCACAGGAGTAAATATTCACAGCCAAATATAAGGGGAGGGAGAAAACAGGCCTCCATTTACAATTAAAACTGGACCTACACTTCTGAGGTAATCCAGTGGAGTAAACTGCATCATAGTGAGCCTTAATCAAATCTTATCTGGTACAAATACCCTCCTGAGAGTTGTAGATATCCTAATGATGAAGCAAAATGCATCCCCCTATAATTAAGTGGAAACAGGATTAATTGCTGTGGAGGCCCCAAGACCTTCCTCAAGCATAGACTTGAGCACAAATGGGAAATCTCCACTCATCATTCAGAAAAACTGTATCAGCCCTGGGACCAACTTACACTTCTCGGTGAGACTCACACTGGGCTATCAAAATACCAGAGTCTTTAGTTTGATGGAAACAAAATAAGATGAGAGGAAGAATTAATTTAACCCAGCCTCAGAGTCCAAGATGGAGGCTAAAAGAGGGTTACAGAAAACAAGGAAATAGCTTCAACTACTTTTTTTCTCCGTATTTCTGCAGCACGTATCAGTGGAGGCAGTAAATTTTGGTCTCCAAGAGCTTAAAGATAAAGGGATAGGGGCAGTGGAGAAATGGAAAGCTATTTTAAGGCAAATCAGATCTATCCCACTGGCTGTAGAACGCCCAGCAACTCTCCTTAACTGTCATCATGAAAATGAAAGCTTCAAATACAGAAGCTTTAGTTCAGTTGCCTCAGTTGGCTGAGTAAGTGCAAAGGAGCTACGAGAATCTTTTACCTCCTTAAACTATTGACTTTCCAAGCTGCTGACCTCCTTTACAAGTGATGCTTGAATCGTGTCGCCTCCAATTTAAACGAGCACCTTCTGCTCTTTATCAGAATCCATCCCCGACCCAGCAGTGGGTAAATGCTGCTTGGACAAGGATGGAGCTTCTCTGGAGCTAAGCGCAACGGTGGAGCATGAGCGAAAGTCAATTTTAGCACTCAGCCAGTGCCAGAAGTATTATCAGACCTATTCTGACATTTCCCTTAAAAACAAGCAAGCAAATCAAACAAAACACCTGTAGCAAAACAGAAACTTTCAATTTGTAAGAAGAAAATGTCTTCTGACTATTGGTTACAGTCGTTTTATATCATCTGCCACATATCAATTGCACTGGCACATTCTGGTGTAAGCTCTGTTTTTCCCCAAACTTTAATCAAGGAGTCTGCCCCTTGAAACATCTCAAGGGAAAATATCTCCTGTCCCAGGGAGAAAAAGATAAAAAATAACCCACCAAGCTGTGAATGTGCCAATCTAAGGTTTTATCTCCAGGCATGGCATCTTGCAGAAGACAAGAAACTTTGGTTTCTTTGATACAGAAGCACAGAATGGTTTGGGTGGGAAGGGACCTGTCAAGGTCACCCAGTCCAACCCCCCTGCAGGGAGCAGGGACATCTGCAACTACAGCAGGTTGGCGAAACTCATCTGGAATGGTTCCAGGGATGGGGCATCGACCACCTCTCTGGGCAGCCTGGGCCATGGTCTCACCACCCTCAGCACAAAAATTTTCTTTCCTTTCTCTAGTCTAAATCTCCCTCTTTCAGTTTAAAACAATCCCGTTGTCCTGTCACAACAGGCCCTGCTAAAAAGTTTGTCCCCATCTTTCTTTCTCAACCAGAATAAAAGGAAACTTTCCACATCCGAGACTTGACCAACGAATCTTTGTCGCAGCTGCAAGCAAAGCCGCATTGATACATTCCTTTTGTTTTCTCAGCAAAAGAAAATCTCTGTGTAACCATCAAACTGTTTCAGACGTGGCCCCAGAACACATTACCCTTTTCTGAATAACATGGAGGTGCTGAGAAATCTTTCTCCTTCCTAAGCCAGGTCCTTCTAATAGTGGACCATTGACTCCTGCCAACTCTCCATACACCCAAAGTTCTTTGCCCACATGCTCTCCCGAGAGGCACCTCTTGGAATTGCTGAGCTATATCAGGGGTCTCTTTGCTTGGCTTTGCCTTACTTTACTTACAAGCTCCTTGACCCCACCGCAGTGCAGCAGAACATGGAAAGGGTTATGCCACAGCTCCTCAACAGCCTAATACGTGACCGTAACTTTTTGCACAGATACCATTCGCCCACCCAACCATCAATAATTGCAAATTAATCAGTTGCACTTAAACATGCAGGAAAGTTTGGGGTTTGCACACTGAAAAGACTTATAATGGCATTACAGAAGAAAATATTTTTAGTCAAAACTCACATCATTTGCTCTTCTACAGCTTGTATGTGTGCAAAAATGTCTTGTCTAATTCATGGTCCTGAAATTACTTAATATAGGAGTGGGGACTAATAAGGATTGAAGCTAAAAGATGAGGCCATCGCTAAGTAAAAGTAGAAAAGTTACTGAATTCACTTATTAGTGTGTCTTAAAAAAATTCTGTAAGTAACTTATGTGGCAAAATATAAAAAGTCACAAACACGAACTGGCTTAGAATAATTGAATAGAATTATAGAATCCTTTTGGTTGGAAAGGACCTTTAAGATCATCAAGTCTAACCATTAACCCAGCACCGCCAGGGCACCACTAAAACATGTCCCTCAGCACCATATCTCCATGGCTTTGAAACACCTCCAGGAATATAGAGGGTCCACCACTGCCCTGGGCAGCCTGGGCCAGCCCTTGACAACCGCTTTGGGGAAAGAAAATGTTCCTTATGTCCAACCTGAACCTACCCTGGCACAACTTGAGGCCATTTCCTCTTGTCCTTGGAAAAGAGATCAACTACAACCTGGCTCCAACCTCTTTTCAGGGAGTTGTGGAGAACAAGAAGGTCTCCTCTGAGCCTCCTTTTCTCCAGGCTAAACAACCCCAGGTCCCTCAGCTGCTCCTCACCAGACTTGTGCTCTAGATCCTTCCGCAGCTTTGTTGCACTTCTCTGGACACACTCCAGCCCCTCCAGGTCCTTCTTGGAGTGAGGGGCCCAAAACTGACCCTAGGATTCAAGGTGCGGCCTCCCCAGTGCCCAGTCCAGGGGGACAATCCCTCCCCTACTCCTGCTGGCCACATGAGTGCTGACACAAGCCAGGATGCTGGTGGCCTTTTTGGCCACACGCTGGCTCATCTCTAGCCTCCTGTTGACCAACCCCTCCCTGGTCCTTTTCCACCAGGCATTTTCCAGTCGCTCTTCCCCCATCCTGGAGCGTTGCAGGGGCTTGTTGGGACCCAAGGGCAGGACCCAGCACTTGGCCTCATTGCACCTCATCTCATTGGCCTCTCAGCCCATCAATGCAGCCTGGCCAGGTCCCTCTGAAGAGCCTCCCGACCCTCAGGCTCCTGCTCAGCTTTGTATCATCCGCAAACTCACTCATCCAGATCCCGATCCCCTCATGCAGATCATTGATAAGGATATTAAAGTGAACAGGCCCCAGTGCTGAGCTATGGAGACACCACTTGTGACCAGCTGCCAACTAGATTTAACTCCATTCCCACCACTCTCTGAGCCTGGCCATCCTGCCAGTTTTTCACTGATGCAGGGTATGAAGAGTACCCCCATCCAAGCCATGAGCAGCTGGTTTCTCCGGGAGGATGCTGTGGGAAACGGTGTCAAAGGCTTTACTGAAGCCTGGGTAGACAACCTACACACGTACCATTCAAAGGCTCAGAGACAACTTCATGTCTTTGAAATACACAGTAGACAGTGAAAATCTCCCAGCCACTGAGTCTTCCTAGACTCAAGTACTTGTCATTTTCACCATTTTCTGTTGTAAAACAGAACACGTGTTAAATATTAGAAAGATAAGGGATGGATTGACTACAAATACTGTAAAACACATCTCACAGAGAAAAATATTAACACTTTCCAGCTCTCTGGAGTGCTGTTTGGTGTTTATTAGGGTGCATGCACATGACTCTGCAGTTGCTCCTCATTAGATCCAAGAACTACATGCTATTTTCTGCCCCTTCATTTCTTTGATGATTCACCTCGCATTTCTTGCCCATGATGTTTCCCAATGGAGCTTTGACCCTCCTTCTGCTTCTGGAAAAGCCTGCTGCCGTTTACAGCACACTATGGGGCTTAGTTCTGATCTCGCATCTCTTTTTTTTTTAATATATATATATAAACCTTCCACTTCCTGGCACCTTCCTTCTATCCTCAGTTACTGTGGCTGTGGCCAAGGAAACTTGCAATTTTGTCTCAAGCCCTTTTAGCTAAATCTCTCAGAAAAGTCAACCTTCTGCTGGGCAGAAGCCCTCGCATGCTCTCTAATTTCTTCTTTGCTGCATCTGCAGTCAGTATTATCCCTGCCTTTGTGCTCTCTGCATCATTCATACAGGACCATGGCCTAATTTCTACTGTGGAGATCTTGCTTAGCCATTACTATTGCAGCACTTCCTTTCAAAGTTCTAACTTCCCAGAATTTAACAAATAAACCCCAATCAGTTTTTCTCTCCACTACTTTCCCCCTGGTTTGGGTTGGAAGGGACCTGTCAAGGTCATCTCCTCCAACCCCTCTGCAGGCAGCAGGGACATCCGCAACTACAGCAGGTTGTTCAGAGCCCTGGCCATCCTTACTGGGAATGTTGCCAGGGATGGGGCATCGACCACCTCTCTGGGCAACCTGGGCCAGGGTCTCACCACTCTCAGCGTAAAACATTTCTTCCTTCTCTCTAGTCTCAATCTCTCTCTTTTAGTTTCAAACCATCACCCCTTGTCCTGTCCCAACAGGCCCTACTAAAAAGTCTGTCCCCATCTTTCTGACAGGCCCCTTTAACATGTTCTCTCTTTGCTCAGTTTCCACTTATTTATTGGGTTCTGATAATTACACATTCTTAACACTCCCAAACACTTAAGTTCTGGAGTGATTTCATTTGTAGCTTTTATAATGTTTTTCTGTGAGAACCTTCTCCTCTGCAATGTCTTACCCTGATTTTATTTCTTCCTGCTGCTGCTTTTATCTTTCATTCTCATGCTCTCTGTCCTTGCATATTTAATCATTAACTACACAGACACTGAAGTACTTTGGAGTGTAGTCTGCTTGAAATAGTTCACTTAAAATAAAAGGCTACTGCATTTTAAAACACTTTCTGTTAAGAGAGTGTAGTCTGGATTTGTTTTAAAAAGAGAGCCCAACGTTTATCACACCAGGAGGAGGAATATTTTTACTCTGTATTTTCTAACCTCTTGAACTGTGAATCACATTCCTAATTACATCAGGTACTCTGAATATCTGGCGCTATGAGAAGCACTTAACTGAAACAATTATGTTTGCTCGACAGTTTTAATTAAGCAACCCACTCAGCCGAAAACTCAGAAATTAGTTCCTGTTGCTTGCAATAAGTTTTTTGAATCACTGGCCATGAAAGCAGTTAACTTTTACCAACCCCACACTAGCAGTCAGGTATGAAGCTACTTTATCTTTTCCTGAGTCCTTCTTAACCCAGAGTGGGTCTCATAAAGCTCTGTAGCCTTTCCAGAAGCACCTCGCAGTAAAGTAGGAAAAGATACAAAGATTATTTAAAATGTTTTCCTGATGACATTACAAATTATTATGTAGATCAAAAAATACTACAACAGAAGGCACATCAGCGTGTGGTAGTTCCTGCTAGAAGCCAAAAAGCATGAGGACAGAGATATGATCACTATTTTCCAGGATTAATTCCTGAAAGCAGAAGGAACTGATAAATTTGAAATTGTTTTTTCTCTATTTAAGACAAAGCCCCTAAATATAGAGATTCTTGACCTTTGCACAATAGCAGAAAACACAGTAAGTTTAATCACTCTTCATCAGGAGGTTTTTTTAATGTTACTCTTCTAATCTCGAGCCTTTCATTAAGTTGATTCAGTGACTTGAGAAGTATGAAATCAAGCAAAAAAATGGCATCTTAAAATACCCTGATTTTTGATGCTAAACACTTACATTTCCATAAACAGAATTAAAGAGCTGTAACATAAATCCTTCCGTGGTAAGAAGCTGAAGATGCCAAAGTAATTTCCTTCTTACCTCAGCCTTGCGAATACTCTCTTTGGCTTCATCTATTTTTTGCTCCAGTTCTGCTCGGGTTTGCTCAGACATCACAGGCCCATGGCATTCAAGCTCTTCAAGTGTCTGTTGGAAATAAGAAAACACCTCAGATGTAGTAAATGCTAGAAACACATTTATGTGATTAATATTCATGACATGTAAGGGAAATAACCACGCACCAGTACAGGTGAGGGGTTGATGGGCTGGAAAGCAGCTCTGCAGAGAAGGACCTGGGAGGGCTGGGGGATAACAAGCAATGGGCCCTCGTGGCCAAGAAGCTCAATGGTCTCCTGGGGTGTATGAAGTACAGTGTGGGCAGCAAGTCAAGGGAGGTTCTCCTCCCCCTCTACTCTGCCCTAGTGAGGCCACCTCTGTTGTACTGGGACCAATTCTGGGCTCCCCAGGTCAAAAGAGACAAGGAACTACTGGAGAAAGTCCAACAGAGGCTGCAGAGATGCTGAGGGGACTGGAGCATCTCTGTGCTGAGGAAAGGCTGAGAGCCCTGGGGCTGTTGAGCTGGAGAAGAGAA
>JAVSBS010027735.1:53386-64922 GCA_033124195.1 Coracias cyanogaster
GGTTGGAAAAGACCTTTAAGATCATCCAGTCCAACCACAACCCTACTCTACCAAGTCCACTGCTAAACCATGTCCCTCAGAACATCTCCATGGCTTTTAAACACATTGCGGGATAGGAACTCCACCACTGCCCTGGGCAGCCTGTTCTAGACCCTGACAACCCTTTCAGTGATAAAGGTTTTCCTAATGTCCAACCTAAACCTCCTCTGGTGCAGATTGAGGCCATTTCCTCTTGTCCTGTCACTTGTTCCTTGGAAGAAGAGACCAGCATCCACCTCCCTATAACCTCCTTTCAGGTAGTTGTTGAGAGCCAGAAGGTCTCCCCTGAGTCTCCACTTCTTCAGAGTAAACAATCCCAGGTCCCTCAGACGCTTCTAACAAGACTCCTGCTCTAGACCCTTCCCCAGCCTCATTGCCCTTCTCTGGACACGCTCCAGCCCCTCAAGGTCCTTCTTGGAGTGAGGGGCACAAAACCGAACTAAATGTTCAAGGAGGCTGTGGCCTCCCCAGTGCCCAATCCAGGGGGATGATCCCTGCCCTAGTCCTGCTGGCCACAGGCCAGGATGCTGGTGGCCTTCTTGGCCACCTGGGCACACGCTGCCTCATCTTCAGCCGGCTGCCTGTCAGTACCCCCAGGTCCTTTTCCACCAAGCACTTTCCAGCCACTCTTCCCCCAGCCTGGAGCATTGCAGGGGGTTGTTGTGACCCAAGTGCATTTATGTTAGACAGCTCCAGTCTTCACATAGGCCTTTAGGTATAAGTCAACACTGACCATATCACCCAACTCTGTGTCATGGCAAATATATGGAACTAATTTAAATCCAATTAGAAAACCCCCCAAATTGTAGTTACTGAGGACATGAAAACCTGCCCCGTTATTCTAATGCAATAACCTTTCACTGCAGACCTCTAGCTCAAAAGCATCTCAGTTCTTCAAAGAAGAAAAACCATCTCAGAAGAAAAACAGCACTTAGAAGAAATTTTCCCTCAAACAACAGTATTTAGTTATAAATGCAAACAACTATTATCATAACATGAGACTTAGGAGAGTGTGTGAGTCCAGCAAATTAACACCCCAGAGCATGTGGCACAGTATATTTGACAATTGTTAAGAAGAAAATACAGAGCCCTACGCAACACTGTATTCTCAGGATTAAGCAGCAACTTCTCCCAATAGATTTCTTGTTAGTCCGAAATAAAGTCAACGTTCTCACACAGTCTTTATGAAGTCAAAGCCAATTGATATGTTAAAATAGACTTGAAACCAAATGTCAAATACACACCACATGGAGAAAGCAGGCACAGTCAGAGATGTGCAGAAGTGAAATTCTTTGCCCTAGGTTGGTGAAGCTTCTTACCAGAAACATCGCAGAAATGTTATTCAAAACAGCCAATGGAATTTCAGAAAATGCTCCAAAGAAAATCAGGTTTTTTCCAAAAGAGAAGTGCAAGTCTTGAATAAGACTGTTCAAGTGAAAAGGAAGTTAAATTGTATTTTCATATCCTCAGTGCCAGAGGGTGATATCTCCTGGACATGCCAGAGGAATGACATGGGCAACCGCAACCTAGCAGTAGTGAAACCTCCAAAGCTGCCACAAATGATGCTACAATAAGCTGTGAAAAACCTGCATTTTATACAGAAAGCTTGGGTTTGAGCTGTTTCCCTCAAGCTGCATTAGCATTAGGTGACTGACAACCTCCTAAGCAGCTGAATCCAAAAGGATTGGATCCAAGAAGATTCAATTGAAGAACTGAAGATTGATTCCAAGAGGAGTGTCACCAAAACTCAAGAGGAAGCAAGAGCTTCTGGGAAGCAGCTTCTCTTGTTCTAAAGCAAATATAAAATTTCATCCTGTAAACAGATACGATGGAAAAACAGCAGCGTTTCTACCAAGGATCTGAAGTGTCTTTTCTAAATGTCACTTGGTAAACTTGTGATCTTGTCCTTAAAGCTAACAGCAAACAGGTGAAGTATTAAAATGAAACCCAGAAAGTATTTAAAATCTGTGCTTTGATGGCATTCTGATTTTATTCCAACTTACTGACTTGCTAACAAACTCGTTAGATGTTTAACAAGTTAGATCAAGGCTAGGCTTGATGGGGCTCTGAGCAACCTAATCTAGTTAAGAGATGTCCCTGTTGACTGCAGGGTGCTTGGACTAGATTGCCTTGGAAGGTCCCTTCAAACCCAAACCATTCTCTGATTCTATGATTCCATGTTCAACACTCAAAGCTCTTTTGGAAACACACACATAAAGTTTCCACTTCAGTTCTGCTACTCTTTTTTTTTTTAAGCTGACTGATTAGCAATGGATTTGGCAGGGCTAAATTAATGATAATCTTGAAGGTCTTTTCCAACCTAAACGATCCTATGTTTCTATGATTCCTGTGACATGAACCTATAGAAATTGTTGAGGTGAGCAAAACCTATGTCCATGAAAAAACGCACCAATTATTGCATTCAGTGTTTCATAGTGAAACTCACGTTTTCGGCAGCAACACAACCCAAATTTTCCTTCTCTGCCTTCTTGAGAGAAGAAAATTAATGCCGATGAGCTAGAAACCAGTTGTAAAAATCCTGTCCAGACCTGCCAGCTGTATTTACATTTCCTTCTCCTGGCATTTACAGAAACAGAACTATTTTCTTCAAACATGACGTTGTTACTGTGTAAAATAAGCCAGACCTGTGGGCTTCGGGCCACACCGAGGCTTGCTGACACAAGCCATCACTAGCTCAGCACACACAAATATACGATGAAGTTATTCCTGTGCAAAGGAACCTGCTTGGAAATGACAGTTTAGTTGGCTGAAAGTCCCAAAGGATTTCATACAATGTTGAGAAATCATAAATCTGTAGACATTGTATATAAGCATATTCAGTTAAACGTTCAAACCCGCCATCTGGGGGGAAGGTACTTTAAACCGACCTGAATGATACACACTGACGTAAATGATTGAACGTCCTTTTCCAAGAAAATCATAGAATCTTTTAGGTTGGGAAAGAACTTTAAGATCATCGAGTCCAACCATAATCCTACTCTACCAAGAAGACAAAATGGTATTTTATCTTTACTGCTGCCAAGTAAATTCAAGGACCAGCTAGGGTGAAGCCAAGTTTTAATCCAGGTTTTACTCACACTTGCAGGTCAATAAGGAAAGTGTTAAATAGGTTTTTTTTCTACTAAGTTCCTGCACAAATGAGCTCTGTTTCTGTGCGGGTGGTTCAGATGAATGTATAAAGGGATATTATGACTGCAGCAAAGCAGCTCGTTTGAGCTCAATGGCAATTATTATTATTTTTTTTTAGCCTGTCAGATCAATTATTTAATCATCAAATTTATCCTGTTAGTGATCGCGTTTTTCTGACTCTGGCTGCTCGACAAAGCAAACAAACCGTGTCTGTAACAAGACGAATCTGCTTTCTGTATTTGTCATTCTTAATTCAAAGGAGAAAACACAGTAATATATTGGTTTTTAAGTTGACAGTAAATTATTAACAAATGATCCAAATGGTTTCAGAGGGCTTTGCTGTGAGGGATGACTGATGTGGTTCCGGATCACACAGCGCAGAACTCTCGGCTGCAATTTCTCGTTCCAAATGTGCTGGGTGAGTGTACCTGAGCATCTCTTGATCACTGCTCTGTAAGGATCTTGCATCGTGTAAATGCACTCATGAGAACGCAAGCTGGGTGGCAATAGGAAAAATTATCCCCAGGAAAACTGTCTAGCTCCTTTTAACTTAATACCACTCAGGAGCACCCAAAAATAATAATCCTTCAGTTCTGTCATTATTTTGGAAGCAAATCTTAAGCCTGGGAACTTACATGTGCTGTAGATGTTCAGTTACAAAGGACCATTCAGTTAAAACTTACCCTGCTGGAAGTCTCCAGTAAAAACTGGAATGTGTTTTGTACAGCTTGGCACGTCTCTAGTTCAGTCCTGCTGAATGCCATTAAATAATCCTTAAGGTGATCATATACATTTCCATCAAGAGCCTGTACGAGGGAAAGAATGGAAGAAAATTAAGAAAAGCAACATATGAAATCTTCCATATACATGTGATTTATGAGGAGTCACATTGATATTTGTAAGATGCTCATACAGATTTTTTTAAAACACATATTCACCCATAATTATTAGCCAGAAAAGTGGCAAGTGGACAACTTCCATGATTGACAAGGAGGAATGGCTTTATTTCCATTAGATGGCACCACAGAGCACCACAAGGACACCAGGTTCCATGGAAGGATTTCCATCCAGTTGTGTAATTCAACCATAGCAGAGCAGTGAGATCAGGTCTGGAGAAGTGAATGGGTCCAGGGAGGTGTCATTTATGGTAAGGAAGGGACCTTGTAACTGCAAGGATATGGGGCTTCTACCAGTCAGAGCGCTCCTCAAGTCACGGTACCGTGCTCCAAATGACATCACCAAGATGATAAAAATCTGTTCTCCTCCCCTTCTACTCTGTCCTAGGGAAGCCACCTTGGGAGTACTGTGTCCAGTTCTGGGCTCCCCAGGTCAAGAGAGACAAGGAACTGCTGGAGAGATTCCAGCAAAGGGCTCCAAAGATGCTGAGGGGACTGGAGCATCTCTGTGCTGAGGAAAGGCTGAGAGCCCTGGGGCTGCTGAGCTGGAGAGGAGAAGGCTGAGAGGGGACCTGAGCAATGCTGATCAATATTGAAAGGACAAGGGTCAAGAGGATGGGGACAGACTCTTGTCAGTGGTGCCCAGTGACAGGACAAGTGACAATGGGCACAAACTGGAATCCAGGAGGTTCCTGCCATTCTGGGATTCTGCTTCAGAAACGCATCTATTTGCTTATGAAAACCTCCTGATCAATAGGTGCCATTTCCCATAAGCACAACATACCTCTTTTGTGCACAGAAATACCAAACACATAACAAAAATTTATTGAAAACTTAGTAGGTACTGGAAGATGACCTCAAAGTTCAAACTCAAAAGCCTTGTTGTAACCAGAGCTGTAAAATCACATTGTTTGGCCTAGGTCACATGTAGGTTTAATGCAAGTTCTGTATTAGACATGTAGGACTTTAAAAGTGACTGAAAAGTTCATTTAAATGGTCATCCCTGGATAGATTTAAGTATATATTTTATATTTATATTATAATATATATTTAAAGATACCAAATTCCACAGATATCCACTGAAATAGTATATTCACTGAAGTAGTGTGTACCAGATTTTAGGAATGCATTTCCAGATAAAATTGCATTTTATCATCATCTCAAAAACTCAGGAGGAAAAAAAAAGGGTGAATTGGTACAAGCCTTACAAAAGAGTTTCTGCCCCAGCAAAAGCAAGCCCAGCACTCAATGATCTTAAAGGTCCTTTACAACCTAAGTGATTCTATGGTTTAAGACGCAAATCATTCAGAACGTGTGATGAACAGAAGAGGTTTTTCTTCTGCGAAGACAGTTTCACCAACCATCAGCACACAACTACAGTAACCACCAGATAAAATTTAAATTTTATTAAAATTAAAGTGTGCAACTGGAACTCTTGTGTCCAAAACGTTATATGCTGCCAGCTCCCTGGACCAAAGGCTGGTCTGAGGGGTCAGCAGCCAGGGCAGTTCCTTGGGGCCTCCAGCCTCGGGAAGGATGCTGAGAAGGAAGATGCATCGTATAGAGCTACAGGTTAATGCCTCCAGGCTCTTACAAGTGGTGTTGGCTCTACCAAATATTCCATTCAGCATCATTTAAACAAAATGATTCTTATTAAAAGAATTACATAATATGAATTAGGTATATGTATGACTGGGATGTTTGATTGATAAAAACGTCAGAAAATACCCAACCGTAAATCCATAAAGAACCTATAGCGATACACATGCGCAGCTTCAGTTCTTGTTGGTCTTGGTCTAGGCACAGCTTTAGTGGACTTAATCTTGCAATATATGTTTAGTTCACAAGGCACAGTCCTAGATGAGCATGAGTTTTAACGCTTCATGTGCTTTTATAAAGCTAAAAGGATTAGCCTTCAGCATCAGAGTTATATGATATATATATCATAGAATCATGGGATGGTTTGGGTTGGAAGAGAACTCAAAAGATCATCCAGTTCCAACCCCCCTGCCATGGCAGGGACACCTCCCACTACACCAGCTTGCTCAAAGCCCCATCCAACCTGGCCTTGAACACCTCCAGGGATGGAGCATCCACAATCCCCTGGGCAACCTGGGCCAGTGTCTCATATTTATGTCCCATTTCAAGGTCATTTATTGTCACATCAAATAGACACAGTCCCATCAGCAGCTCTGTCCTGCGCTTCCAGAGAATACAAATGCTGTATAAAATTGCCAAGATCGGTTCTGCTCTCGGAAGAATCACTGCACGACCACCCCGAACCCCCCTCCAAAACGGAACCTATAGGTTTTTATGATCGAGTGTATCAATTCCTTAAGTTTTTCAGATCAAACACTGCACTGGAGTGTAACTTGTGCTAATAAATGTAAATAAATAGCTTAAACTTGGCAAAGCAATTCTACATGCTCGGTTTGCAAAGTAGCTGGGATTTTCTCATTCCAGGATGCTCTAAATGGGTATCTCAGAGTTCACTCCCCCACACTTTCATATCAAGCCTGTATGCTCTTTTTATGTCAAACCCAGCAGGAGGGTTCATGGCATTTTACTGAACACTTCTATACAGTGCAGACGTTGACAGCGGAGTTTATCACTTTAGGTTCTTTTTGGAGTCAACAGCAAGAAGCTGGTGGTTCTGTGGTGTGATTCATCTCCCTCTAAGTTAGATGGTTAAAACAGGCCAGATGAGACGCGGCATGACAAGCGCCCATCCCTCTTCATTGACCAGAAGTAGCACTCAGACAATTAGCTTAGATAGACACATCTGCATGGTGGTCAGAAAAAGCTGGGGGAGCTGAAGCCCATCTCAATTTCACTGGAACAGGTTGCTCAGCCAGGCTGTGGGTGCTCCATCTCTGGAGGTGTTCAAGGTCAGGCTGGATGGGGCTTGGAGCAAGCTGGTGTAGTGGGAGGTGTCCCTGCCCATGGCAGGGGTTTGGAACTAGACGGTCTTTGAGGTCACTTCCAACCCAAACCATTCTATGATTCTCTGCAACTACTGTCTATGAAGCATTAGGAAATTAATTAATCTACAGTTTCATGCCGTAGTTCTAAGGAATATAAAAAGATAAATATTCACACGTTATTTCCCCTCCCCTCCTGCAGTGACCATGGCTCTGAAATTTTGTGTCGAGATGCCAAAACATCGTTGAGTGTGACGTAGCAACATATAAGAAAGAACATCAAAGAGAAGTGTGGCAAGACATTAGGAAGCATACAAATCTGTCAGCACGTCGAGCTGCATTACAGCTTTCCTCCTTCCATTAATTAAAAGCAGTTTCAATATGATGAAGTTCTTAAACACCGATAAGAGCTGCCAGAATTGGAAGTTATTAAAGTCAGCGTAATTCAACACAGGCACGTTTGTCAGCCAAGTAAACCCAGGGCTGAGCGTGCGGCTCCAACACAGAGCTCAAAAAACTCACTGCTGCACAGAAAACGTGCCATGCCATCAGCTACAGGATTACAGCTGGCTGGTTGCGTTCAATGATAATGTATCTATTCACTCTAGAAAATGGTAATTATGATATCAAGCTGGCTATGTTAATGTTAAAACAAAAGATTTGACTTGCTGAACTGTACGGCATAAATTAACATTCATGTGGGATTTTTGAATTGGAATCTCATTTACTTCCAAACGCTCTGACCCAAACTACCGAATGTCACAATTCAGGTTGGAAATAAAAAGCCTTTTCAGAATTTCTGATCACACAACTTGAAGGGGAAACTGAAAAAAAAAATATTCAAATAACCCAACACACATTATTCCACTACAATGGCTTTTGTTCTCCTTCTGAATCTCAAAGGATTACTCAGTCACTTACTGTAGTACAAGCAGACCTGTCTTTCTTATTCAACCTCAAAAGGAAATCCAGATTTTTCTTTAAAACCAAAAGGTAGGAGGAGAATATGATGAAAGAGGCTGCAAAAGATATCACAGAATCATAGAATGGTTTGGGTTGGACGGGACCTCAAAGATCATCTAGTTCCAACCCCCCTGCCATGGCAGGGACACCTCCCACTAGACCAGGCTTAATCCTCTACACTAATTCAAACTAATAAAGTGATGTGAGGAGAGGGTGGGACAGGAACATTTTTCTGATTTCAGCATGAAGTTTCAATTAAAACATAACATAGTTTCTCTAGGAACAAAATTTCAGTCCCAGTTCAGATCATCATTTTGAGGAGGTTTTTTTCTTTAATTGAAGAGATTATATGAAACATTTTAGTAACTTGGATGCATTGGTTTTAATTCTTCTACATTCTATAAAGATTTCCTCAAAAGTAACGAGATAAATACAACTATTTTTGCTGTTGTTAGTACATTTGGTTGCCTTTGGGATGTTGTTCTCAATCTAAGATGACAATGGACAATGAAGAAGAGACACTGTGCTAAAGGCATCATGTTCACTCGTGTAACTTGGAAGTGTCTTCATTTACAGGTCTCAGTCATGCTCCATGTAACAATTACCACTTAAATTTCTTGGAGAAAACAGAGAAAAAGCTAAACTACTATTTTTTTAAAAAGACTCATTCCTTATCAAATCCCAAAGAAAAAGTGGGAACTATCTGACCTGTGAACAATGCAGATCAGAGTCATGCAAAGCCACCAAGGTGAGTCTTCCATTTTATCTCATTTCTTTCTGAAATTGCCCCAATGCTGGATGTGTTCAAGACCAGGCTGGATGGGGCCTTGAGCAACCTGGTCTAGTAGGAGGTGTCCCTGCCCATGGCACTCCCTAACCCTCACTGGAACCCCAGTGTTTCTAATTGTGGATGAAATTAGGTTTTTATTTGTAAGCATCCATTCTTTCATGAGTTGATGCAGCTCAACCTTTTACCTGTTTGCTGATTTTGCCAACACTGAGCGTTAAAAACCTTGAGACAAATGCTTCATAAGCTACCACCACTTTTCTGGAAACAATATAGCTGATGTTGAAGGCAAAGAATTTCCTTACGTGGGTGGAGGTAACAGAACAAAATTAGACCCGATCCTACCCCACCCAGGCTACAGTCTGAAAGTGAAAAGATAAGGACAAAGTTTAAATGAGCTGAACAAAAATCATTGTGTTTGTGGCATGATAGCTCTTCTATGAAGTCCATGATATTGCATCATGGTAATGTGACATGTTTTCCTGTTTGCCAATCGAAGCAAAACCCCTGAAGAAAAAGGGAGATCTGTATCACAGCCACCGCCTTCTATCTATTTTGAGTAGGCTATTAAAAATGAAAATTCAATTCTTATACCACCCTATTCTCATTCGCATTCTAAACCTTGTTCTATCTATCCCTGCTCTGTTTTGTTCTGAAAACAACCCATAATCCATGAAGAAGAGACATCTCTTAACTGAGGTTAAGAGAGACATTGAGGGGATGGAGTGGGTCCAGAGAAGGCCAACCAAGCTAGTGAGGGGTCTGGAGAACATGTCTTATGGAGAGCGGCTGAGGGAAGACCTTATTGCTCTCTACAACTACCTGAAAGGAGGTTGTACAGAGGCGGGTGTTGGTCTCTTCTCCCAAGAAAAAAGGGATAGGAGGAGAGGAAACAGCTTGACGTTGTGCCAGGGGAGGTTTAGACTGGATATTAGAAACAATTTCTCTGAAAAAGTGATTAAGCATTGGAACAGGCTGCCCAGGGAAGTGGTGTTCAAAAAACGTGCATATGACACTTCAGGACAAGGTCTAGCGGTCACAGTAGTGTTGGGTTGATGGTTGGACTTGATGATCTTAGAGGTCTTTTCCAACCATGACGATTCTATGATGAGAACAGGGACTCTATTTTTCATCCTGTATTTTCTGTAATACTACTCCAATCTTTTCATTACTTAATATTAAAAAAACCCCACCCCAAACCCACTATAAATTCCATAACAAGCTGCTGAGTGAAGCTTTTGGAGTGTTTGTATTTAAAACTCATGCCTATAATCCATTAAATAAACAGCGCGATCTCACGGATGGTACCGGCTGGGAATTTTCAGTTGAATTACTTTGTTAAATGGGACTCAAAGTGTTTTCATTTTTATATGTAAATACCTCAGAATATAAAAAGAAATATAAAAAGGAAAGGTTGGGGCATGTACAACAGCAGCCAAATTATTAACAGTAATTATTATTATTAAGACATGAGCTTAAGCATTCTTCTGGGTCTAGGAGAGGTTGAGAACAAAAGTAGTTTGGATGTGTTTGATCCCAAGCATAGCAACAGATCTCGTATTATTTGACAGTGAAGGATAAGGAACTTTCAAAACCGGTCTAAAACTCAGAAGTAACAAAGTCAGCAACATGAATCCGCTGGTTTTGCTGAACTCAGCAGTATTCAGAGCAGTGATATGTAACAGCACTTCCCAAGGACATCAGGAGAGGAAGGAAGGAAGGTCAGGAAGACCCATCCTTTTCAGTTAAGTTACATTCCACAGTGATTTTCTCTTAAAAATGCTAATTCCTGGTAGTAATTTATTCTATGCATCAATCTCTCCTGATAGAGAAGAGGAGGTTGCTTTCTGCAAGTGTTTTTCTTTTGAGATTCTTCCATCACTGCGTTATTTGTCACTTCTCCTCCATCAACACATCCTAACATAAAAGCAAATCAGGTTTGTGAGCATTTGTCAACAAAACACGACTCCTAGATATAAATTACCAACAAATCTGAGATCAAAGCCACAGACGTGTCCCCAAACAGCATGCCTGCAGCAACCATGTATCAGCTGATGTAAGACTAACGTGAGCTTCTCTGTTCCTCCATCACTGCAACCCTGGAGGAACAACTGCTCAGCGTCTGCACCAATCACGACGCTGAAGTCTGAAGCCTGGCTTAAAAATGACGGGCAGTCTGCTGCATCATCTGCCCTTTACAGGCTCAGCATTTCATAAAATTCCTGGTTTTCTACTAAACCATATGTGCAAGAAGAGAAAGATGCAAAGAAAAGCTGATGACAAAAGCCTACCCTCTTTGCTGGATCAGAAAGTTTGTGCTGGATTTCCTCAGCCTACAAGGAGAAAGGTCCATCTAAGCTCAGATCACTGAAATTGGAATTTTCAGTTACCAGTAGTACAGTCCCACAGTTTGCATCCAGCTAAGGCAATAAAATTAGAGAATCACAGAATTCTAGCATGGTAGGGTTTGGAAGGCACCTCTGGAGATCATCTCGTCCAAACCCCCTGCCAAAGCAGGGTCACCCAGAGCAGGGTGCCCAAGATCGCATCCAGGCACATTTGGACTCTCTCCAGAGAAGGAGACTCCACAACCTCTCTGGGCAGCCTGGGCCAGGCTCTGCCATCATTACAGCAAAGAAGGTTCTCCTCCTGTTCAGATGGAACCTCCTGGGTTCAGCTGGTGCCCGTTGCCCCTTGTCCTGTCACTGGGCACCACTGACAAGACTCTGGCCCCATTGATCAGCACTGATCAGATCTCCTCTCAGCCTTCTCTTCTCCAG
>JAVSBS010027735.1:72338-84350 GCA_033124195.1 Coracias cyanogaster
GGGGCAGGATCCCCTCCCTCGCCCTGCTGCCCACGCTGCTGGGGATGCAGCCCAGGAGGACATTGGCTTCTGGGCTGGGAGCACACGTTGCCAGCTCATCTCCAGTTTTTCACCCCCCAGCACCCCCAAGTCCTTCTCTGCAGGGCTGCTCTCCATCCCTTCATCCCCAGTCTGCGTTGATACTGGTGGCTGACCCTACCCAGTTGTAGGACCTTGCACTTGGCCTTGTTGAACCTCATGAGATTCACATGAGCCCACTTCTCCAGCTTGTCCAGGTCCCTCTGGATGGATCCCAGCTCTCAGGAGTGTCATCCACATCACTCAGCTTGTTGTCATCTTGTATGAACGCAGTTGAAGCCCAGTGATGCATTATACTTGATATTCCTGAGGATTTCTAGCCCCTCTTCTTAAATACATTCAGAAGTCAGTTCAGTCTGATACCTTGCCTTTGACTTACTCTCTCCCTTGCTTCAAAGAACCACCTTGTTGCAAGGACACGTGAGTGTGGTCCCACATATTTTGGGTCAAATACAACAGCAGTGCAAAAACCTGGAATTTACAGCTCTTCAGTAAGAACACAGTTGTTCACCAGACAAGCAGATTCAACTACTATAAAAATCTGAGAAAGATGCAGATAAAGAACCCTGAACCACTGTAGACCAGCAGCAGCTCTAGCAGCTGGACCCCGTGCATGTAGAACATCTACAGACAACGGCACACACGTGGAAGAATGGCACCAGCACGACTTTTCTTTCCACTATTGTAATTTTTAGCCTTTCAAAAATGATTCAGTGCTTTTTAGTTGGATATTCTATTGCAAATTATAAAAGCCCACATTCCGTCACAGCAGAGACCATCCAACAGGCATGAATGTTTATGGAAACTCAAAGAGATGAAGGTCCTGTCTAGGTCACTACGTGCTTAGTTGGTGACACACACAAAACACAGCCAGAGACGAAGAGGAAAGGAGAGTCCCTTTGCTGGGATTATGTTACGAGGCCCGGAGAGAAGCGCAGCCACAACGCACCAGAGCCAGTCACCATCTTATCTGTGCTACCTCCTCATCTTGCTGCTATTTCAAAATGTCCTTTTTGTTTGTTTTGTTGTGAACAAATTAAATTCACTTCGGGCATTACTTCCAAGAAAAAGCATTAACTGATGACAGCCAATCATGCATGTAAGTACGGAATTATCTTATGTAAGCATCAATTAATAATTATATCTCCAGCATGATAAGGAAGGACTTACTTTATAACCATTTCCACGCACTGAACATTTGGTCAGCGCCGAGATTCATGGTTTACTAATAGAAAAGCACAACCACACGTACACCCAGAACAAAGACAAGGTTGCTGCCTCCAGGACTATCAACCCGGGTCTGATTTCGCCTCCCACAAAGTCAGATATTTGGCACAACACTGAATTTATAACACTGAATTTGTAATTCACTCCAAGAGACACGTGCATATTGCCGGAGAAGTGGTTCACTTTGTCAAGATATAATGGAATTACACATAACGATCCCTTGGAGGCCTTGTTTGGTCTTTATATTTTCTACCTCGGTTACCTGCTTTTCATATCAATAGGGTTTTTTATTCCCCTGCTATGCAAAAGTATGCTGATAACACAGGGATTTGTTATAATACGGTGATAGTTCTTCAATAAAGCCATTTTAAATGCAAATTACAGGCTTCTAAGCTGCGGCGCCTGATGGTGTCACCTGCAAAGAGTTTGCAGGTCGCAAATTTAAATAAACTTTGAAAATGTCAATATATGAAACACAACGACATAAAGTGTGAATTAGGTGTAAATAACTGATTTTACAGACTTTACAGTTTAGCTGCAACTACCTAAGTTGCAGGAAAAGTGTTCCTTTAAGTAATTCTAAGATGATACTAAAAAAATAATCACGCTTGAACTTTTAAAGGATGTCATTTCCTATGAGTTCAAGTATCTCCTCTGGGCTGCGCTTGGCCAGCAGCCACGTGTGAGTGAGAACAGCAATGCTCACTTGCTATTCTCTCAAACTCCTAGTTTGAAACCAAGATATTTAATGGTTATATTATCATTAATCATACCATAAAAATATGTTCTGATCAGATAATTGGATTTTAAAAAGGACTATGCGATTTGCTACTGAAGAACTAAACCTTCAGCTTACTTCATGTCAACTACAACACGAAAATGTAAGTCTCGGTTTTACAAACTTTATCCAAGTTTTTCAGAGGAAAGTGGATTAAAAATAAAGGTGACTGCTTAGCTTTGGGGCTTGGTAATTGGTACCAAACATTCTGCATATTATGGCAGGATCTGCTGCTCTACGCTCTCATCTATTGCAGGATATCCAAAAGTCAAGATTTGCTGTCACAAAGCAGCCCGAGATTTTCGCAACTCATTTTACTTTGGGGATTTTCCCACTTGCCAACACCCAAACATAAAGCAGCTTCCTTACCTTCATAATGTTTACTAAGTCCGTTTGATAATAGCGATCTTGGTGTGCATTAGCAGCTGCTAAAGTGAGAAGATAATCATTCCTTGCATGGATAGCCTTGGAGTTACACTCAGATCGTCGTGCTTTTAACTACAACAAAAAATGGAAGTTAAAAGATAGGTACTAATGAGAAGTTCAATGACCAAACATATATTAATAATATACTAACACGCATATATATGTATTAATATAGTCCAAACTTTAAGGTATTTATTGTTTAACAGTTTTCTAAATGGTGAGAGGATTTCTAATGTATTTTTCTCTCACGCAGTTGTAATTTCACAGGCTGTCTTCAAAGAACAGTTAGAACTCCTACTAGAAGAAGTTTCTTTGTAAATTTGGTAATTCTCGAATACTCACGCCTTGAATCCTGGGACTCCCTGAAAGGAGGTTGGAGCCAGGTGGGGTCAGGCTCTTTTACCATGGAACAAGCAATAGGACAAGAGGAAATGGCCTCAAGTTGTGCCAGGGAAGGTTTAGGTTGAACATGAGGAACAGTTTCTCATAGAAAGGATTGTCAAGGCCTGGCCCAGGCTGCCCAGGGCAGTGGTGGAGTCCCCATCCCTGGAGGGCTTTCAAAGCCATGGAGATGTGGTGCTGAGGGACATGGTTTAGTGATGACCTGGCAGTGCTGGGTTAATGGTTGGACTTAATGATTTTAAAGGTCTTTCCCAACCAAAACGATTCTATGATTCTGCTCTCTGACTGCTGAAAGACTGCCATTATCTCATCACTTGTTCTAACAATGTATCTTCTGAAACATCAGCCATCTCTAGATTCCAGACAACTTCAGTCACATTTCTCATGGAAAGGGTAATTACAAGAAACATTGAAGTTTTTCATACTCACCTTCACACTCGCCTTCTGCAAGCTTATTCTTGACTGAAAAAGACTAAGTTTGGACCTGAAACAAAAATTAGAAGAGATTACTGTCTTATGCCCTCTCTACAAAAGTACAGGACAAAGAGGCCACTGAACTTCACTTCTGCAAAATTTTAATTTAAATAACTATTTATGCCTAAATTTTTATTTGTATGGTTTTAAGCAAAGCTTAAGGATCGAGAAAAAGATTAGAAAGAATGCTGAGCTACATCAATAGTGTCTTCATGGAGTGTTCTGAAATCTTTTGCACAGCTTACCCTGATTTTGGAACAAAATTTAAATACATTATGAAAAGGAAATTTGTTGTTGACTGCAACTCGAGTTATTTTGGTGTTTGATGGATTCTGAGTTAGTTTTCCAGGCATAAAATGCTGTATATCTGAACAACTGACCATCCAAAGGAATTCCAATCCAAAATCATTAATAATTATGTTCCAGGAAGCTGGAGGAGTACCCCTGTAGGCACACCTATTTTTAAAAGCAAAACTGGTCTGATATTCATGTCCAGATTAATGAAAGAGAAATTCGAGAAGTACTTTATTAACTATTTGAAAGATGGTGGTTTAAAAAGTACATAGGAAACCAAAATCAAGTAAACAGCTATTTTAATCTGGACAATACTGCAGTATGAATCTGGCCCCAAATTCCCAAGTTCAAGTTTTTGGTTGGTTTCTTCTTTCTTCAGGTATTATATGCAATGTTTAATTTCTCCTTATCATCATCCAGCCCTCATAAAGTGGAAGAAAAATTCTCTAATGAAACTATAATTTCTTTTCATACCCTAAGAATAATTCTACGTAATTTCTAAAAGTAAAAATAAAAAAATAAATAAATTTGCAACAAAGGGTGAGGCAAACTCCCACAAGACAGGCCAAACTCCAAACTGAAAACATGAGTTATTGTTTTCTTGAAAGGAAGGAAATCAACCTCTTTAGGATGCCAAGAAGCATAAAACCCTAAAGCCTCAAAAAGGTACCTTCAAAAATGGAAAACAGTGTCCCACATCCTCTCCCTAGCCAAATTAACTGATACTAAATTTGAGATCTGTGGAGCAAAAAGGAACTAAGCAGCCTTTAATATCAAAACGGGTGCCACCGTCCTTTGAAAAAGTCAAATTAAGGCAGTTAGTTTCACTTCCTTCCTAAGGAAACCAGCCTAAATGAGTTCACAGAATCATTGAATGGTTTGGATTGGAAGGGACTGCAAACAAAGATCACTTAGTTTCAACCTCCCTGCCATGGGCAGGGACACTTCCCACTAGACCAAGTTGCTCAAAGCCCTGTCCAACCTGGCTTTGAACACCTCCAGGGATGCAGCATCCACAGCTTCCCTGGGCAACCTGTGCCAGTGTCTCACCACTGAGTGAAGATTTTCCTTCTAATTTCCAATCTAAATCTGCCCTCTTCCAGTTTGAACCCACTATAGGCCTTTGTAAAAAGTCCCTCCCCACCTTTCTTGTAGGTCCTAATCAGATACTGGTAGGCTGCAAGAAGGTGCTCCTGGAGCCTTCTCTTCTCCAGGCTGAACAAGCCCAATTCTCTCAGCCTGTCATTGTAGGAGAGGTGTTCCGGCCCTCTAATCATCTTTGTAGCCCTCCTCTGGACTCTCTCCAGCAGGTCCCTGTACTTCTTGTGCTGGGGCCTCCAGAGCAGGACTCGGTGCTCCAGGTGAGGTCTCACAACTCAAGTTCTACTTGAACTCAAGTTCTACTTGATTATCAGGGTAGTAGGACTCTTGAAATGGTTACAAAAATGTACATAAGCAATAGGAAAGAAAAACTGGCACAAGCTCATGGAAAGCAATTCTCTTTCTTCCAAAATAATATTAAGTACAAACTAATACAAGTACGAATCTACCCTATACACAGGCAGTTATTTATACATACGCTATTATAAAAACATACTTGGCCTCAATATCAGCTTTCTCCCGCACTGCTTGAGCCATCTGTTCAGTCTCAAAATATTTCTTTTTGCCTTTAGCTAAATCTTTTACTGTCTCTTGTAATTCAGCTTGGATCCTTGTCAGCTGGTCCACGCACTGAAAAAAAGCATTCGGGAAACAAAACATTAGGATTTTTCTTGCATTCACATGATACCATCACCATCACTTTATTACTCGTCATTATATTTTATATGAAGCAATGTAGTTCTAAGTAACTCCTGGTCAATTCTTCACATCTTCCTTTTAAAGCTGATTAGAACATAAAACAATACTTATCTCCTTCTCTCTGCTGCTGTTTAACTCTTCAAATCAAATGATAACTCCCAAATAAAACACTAAAGTTGGAAAGCTTTGCATGATGTAATTCGATGAAATAATTGGAATACCATGGGGAAGAATCCAAAGACAATCTTCTGAAGGTGATACAAAAAATGATTCATTTTTCCTTCTCTAAAATTTAAAACCTAAGATAAAAGCTACCAGGTAAATGCAACAGCAACAGGAGCAACCCAGTAAACAGTATTTTCAGAGCTAATTTTTCTTACAACTCTTTTGAGAGCTTTCCAACAAACGGGGTTAGATCAGAAATCCGTGTCATTCGCAGAGGAAACTTAGAGGCTTAAAATGGCTATGAGAGCATTAATTTTCTGTGTAGCAGCTGGCAAGGTGCTCCATGTTCTGGATTTGTGCCCAAAATTGGTAATAACACAGGGCTGGTTTAGCTATTGCTGAGCAGCACTTAGACAGGGGCAAGGTCTTCTCTGCGCCTCACAATGCCCTGCAGTGAGTGGGCTGGTGGTGCACTTGGGTCACAACAACCCCCAGCAACGCTCCAGGATGGGGGAAGAGCGGCTGGAAAGTGCCCAGCAGAAAGGCACCTGGGCGTACCAATAGGCAGCTGGCTGAAGATGAGGCAGCATGTGCCCAGGTAGCCAAGAAGGCCACCAGCATCCTGGCTTGGATCAGCGCTAGTGTGGCTAGAGAGAGTAGGGCAGGGATTGTCCCCCTGGACTGGGCACTGGGGAGGCCGCCCCTTGAATCCTGGGTTCAGTTTTGTGCCCCTCACTCCAAGAAGGACCTTGAGGGGCTGAGGCGTGCCCAGAGAAGGGCCACCAATCTGGTGATGGGTCTAGAGCACATGACTTCTAAGGAGCGGCTGAGGGACCTGGGGTTGTTAAGCCTGGAGAAAAGAAAGCTCAGAGGAGACCTTCTTGCTCTTGACAAGTCCCTGAAAGGAGGTTGGAGCCAGGTCAGGTCAGTCTCTTCTCCCAGGGAACAGGCAACTGGACAAGAGGAAATGGCCTCAAGTTGCTCCAGGGAAGGTTTAGGTTGGACATGAGGAAAAACGTATTCCCTGAAAGGGTTTTTAAGCCCAAGGCATCCCAGGAAGGTTTGAAAGATATGTAGATGTGGTGCTGAGGGACATGGTTTAGTGGTGACCTGGCAGTGCTGAGTTAACAGTTGGACTCGATGATACTGAAGATCTTTTCCAAGCAAAATGATTCTATGATTCTAAGAGGCTGGGAGGGGACACAGAGGGGCCAGCTGACCTCAACTGACCAAACTGGTATCCCAGTCTGCCCAACACTGCGCTCAGCAACGAAAGCTGCGGGAATACAGAGGAAAGGGGGACATTCTGAGTTACGGTGTCTGTCCTCCCAAGTCACTCTTACACATGATGGAGAGCAGCTTTCCTGGACGTGGCTGAACACCTGCCTACTGATGGGAATGTATGAATGAATTCCTTATTTTGCTTTAACTAATAAATCTCTACCTTCAAGATCTTGCACTTTGACCCTTCTGATTCTCTCCTCCGCACTGCCAGAGGGGAGGGAGCAAACTGCTTGTGTGGGGTTGATGTGCTGACCATGGTTAACCTACCACAACTACCAAAATGTCCAGCAATTCTCCAAACATTTTATCAGCTTCCAAAAAAAATTGTAGGAAGGCATCTGTAATAAGCACAAGGGATCTACTTAATGAAGCAAACGTGAATTATCAATGTCTAGAACTATACTATTTTTCAAAGAGAGTTGAAAGATTTTCTTTTAAGCAAACTAGCTTAAGTACATGTGAGAGTGACAGATCAATGTATTTATATTTAATTATAGATATTACAGACTAAATGTGGTCGATGAAGGCTCCAGGCAATACTTAGAGGCAGAGCCTCAAGCTAGCCTAAGGAAACTAATTTGCTTTTCAATTTGCCTTTCTGTCCTTCAAAGATGAGACCCAAGGCCCTGCCTCTTTTCATATCATTGTCACATACTCAACATAGATCATAGATTGATTTGGCTTGGAAGGAACCTTTCAAGGTCATCTAGTACAACCCCCCTGCAGGAAGCAGGGACATCTGTAACTAGAGCAGGTTGCTCAGAGCCCTGCCCAAACTCACCTGGAATGGTTCCAGGGATGGGGCATAGACCACATCTCTGGGCAACCTGGGACAGGGTCTCAACACCCCCAAGCATCAAAATCTCTTCTTTCTCTCTAGTCTAAATCTCCCTCTTTTAGTTTCAAACCATCACCCCTTGTTCTGTCGCTACAGGCCCCGCTGAAAAGTCTGTGCTCCTCTTTCTCGTAGGCCCTCTCTAAATACTGAAATGCTGGAAGAAGGTCTCACAATAAGACTTCTCAAAGAAGCCTACAGTGATGCACAAGGTCAATCCCCTAACTTTCCATGGTTCAGAGTCAGAAATGGGCCTCAGCCTTGCAGTGCAGGACCATTTTCTGCTCACTGGCTATCCCAACCTGATCTCCCATAACTTTTCTATACATAAAAAAAAAAAAGGTTATTTCTCTCCAAAGTTACAACCAGTCTCAGGACTTCCTCTTCCGCTTCAAGGTCCTGGTCTGGCCTTGGCGTGGTCCCATTTTGTGCTGTTTCTGTCCAGTGGAACCCAGTTGCCACCTTGTAAATTAAACATCTCTCCAGTTTTTGATGTCTTCCGCACTGGCAAAGCAGGCAGAGATATGGAGGCTGCGTGTCCATGGTCATCTACTGCCCTAATTAGCTGCCTTCCTCCCATTACCAAGGACCTTGTGGCACTGACAGAGTACTCTGCTTTGTCTTAAGCAGCATTGATTGGTGGCAGCAACTCCATCCCCTAAATGTTCGGCACAAGGCTATGCAGTCCTTTTAGCGAAGCCCTCAATTTTGAGGTGGGCAGCACAGGAGCTGACATTAGCCCCATTTGCAAGGAGTCACAAGAGCTGGCTGAAATGGTTCGAACACAATCCTGTCCAAAAAAGTCAATTGCACCGATGTTTTCTGTCAATATGAACAATTAAGTGGAAAATTCCTGTCTGAAGCAACTCTTTGCCCTCAACCCATCTCCAGTTGCACCAGAGGAGGTTGGACTCGATGATCTTAAAGGTCTCTTCCAACCAAAATAATTCTTTCGCTCTATGATTCTATTTTCTTGAAATGCCTGAGTTAATTTTCTCCTGCTGCCCCTTGATCACAGCTATGCTGCCTAGAAGAATTCTAAAAGGATCCGTGCTTCTCCAGCAGTACGAGTGCACTCAACAAAAAGATGGCACCTGAGACGACCTTGAACCAATCCAAAATAAATCTCTCCAAGCTGGGCCGCTGAGGAGGGGATGCTCTTCTTGTGCAGGCGCGCACACTGAGCCGTGGTCACGGCTTTGGGAAGCGGGATACATCCTTTATCTTCCTCTGCAAACTCCCTGGCAGCCTGAGAAAGGACGGTTCAAAGGAGCAAAACAAAACACTCACCTGCATGACAGAATAGTTGGTTTAATCCCCCAAAGGCAAATCCCGTTAGCATGTAAAACTAGGAGTGATAATTGTAACCAGTTTTCAACCTTTACTGTAGTGGAAATAATCACTTCAGCGGCACTGCCTTGCTTCCCAGAGACTTCTTTTTTCCGTGGATTATTTTAAACTAATCTAACAAGGGGGAGCGGGAGGGAAGGCGGATGTAAGATTAAAGGAGAGAGAATATCTAAGACCAGGGCGGGAGGCTGGGATTGAGGCAGCTACAGGTTGCTCAGGCTGGCCTGAGCTGCATCTCTGCTTAAGAAACAGCTCAAAGGCCAAAAAAATTTAAGAAAACGGGTAAAACGCAAACTGGATTTCACGCAGATGGATTTTTCCAGGCGAGCCTGGTAAATATATTTTTCCGGGAGATAACAGCTTTTTTTTTTAGACAAAAGCTAATCTTTGTCTTTTGTGAGAAAGCTTGACCATCTGGACTTCAGAAAAACATTTGATATTGCGCCACATGGGCAAATGATTAGTTAAACTGTAGGAGGGGAACGTTACAATAAGAATTATGAATCAAAGAAAAGCTTTGCCTAAAAAAAAAAAATAAGATTACAATAGGTAATTCCAAAAAAGGAAGCAGTCTGGCGGGATTTTGCTGAGCAGACTGTTCAGTCACCACTCACATTCAACACTTCCGTAACGATGGGGGACCACCACTCATCAAACTCACTGCTTAGGAGGCAAAACAACCCCAAATAATGCCTTTTGGCACCATTCAGAAGGAAACAATGACTTTGAGAACCAGACTGATGGATGTGGAATGACATTCGACAGGACAAAATCCAAGGCTGGGATCAAAAGATCAGTGGCAAGGATGGAAATGACAAACAACAAGACCCACCCGTGTGGTTTAGCTGTCCTACAACAGATAGCAGGCCCCTGACTCAACACAATTATAAAAAGACATCTACAACTAAGTATTTCCAGGACAGAGAGAAAAAACCTATTAACTGCTAATGAAGAACATCTCTGAGAGATCATATCCCGAGTACTGTGATGAGGTTGTAGAGAGCAGATATAAACCATTCACCAGCATCTTTAGGTTGGCTAATTACTGTTCACTATCATACAAGCAAGGGTCTGAGACAGCCTCCATGGGAACAGCAGGAGCAAAAACCCACCTGCCACTGAGATAGCTCTCAATAAAGTCTATTAAAATGGGGTATGGTGAGTGGTGGCTTGTAATAGCAAGCAACTAGAGACAGTGAGCCATGAGATCCTTCCAGATCCATGTTCCTCTTACACCAGTAATTGTCATGGGAGCAATGATAGTCCCCAGCTGGCCCCACACTCACCATCATCACCAAATCCCTGCGACATGACATGGGGACGTGGAAAGGCACTACGACAATTAAGCTTCTAATTAGTTTCTGGTGGCTCACCAGGTTCACAGGCACCTCATTGCCCACTTCACCAGAAGCAGGTGAGTCCCCTGACAGCCTGTACTCCACTCTGGTGAGAGCTCACTTGGAGTCCTTGTCCAGCTCTGGAGTCCTCAGCACAAGAAGGACATGGACATCTTGGAGTGGGGTCAGAGGAGGCCACAACAATGATGCAAGGGCTGGAAGCCCTCTGCTGTGAGGCCAAGCTGAGAAAGCTGGAGTTGTTCAGCCTGGAGAAGAGAAGGCTCCAGAGAGACCTCCAGAGAGTTAAGGACCTCTAACTCCTCTGGGAAGACGTTACAAGAATATAGATATCAATAGCTACCTCAAAAACCAAAACACTGAGAAACAGGGGCAATACGTCCTGCCAGCATGGAAGGTCACACAATGTAGCATCTCCAACCTCATGTCTTCGCTAGCCTCCTCCAAACGCAACCATCTTCTTTGGAAGCACCCGAAACCGCAGTCTTTCCTTCCTCAGGCAGCTCTGCAACGGCTTTGGAAAGGGATGAAGCAAAGGGATTTCAGCAGAAATTAAACTGAATTTACTCTGGTGAATTTCCACGACAAGATACTTTGGGCAAACATTATTAAGCCTCCCTAGGTAATGCAATTAGAAGTTCTGCCCCTTTTATCTGAAGTTTGCACACAGAAAAATCCATCACTGCATTAAGTGGTAAAAAGGGCTTTTCCTTCTTTTTTTACTTCTTAATAAAGGGGGTTTTTTTAAAGCCTTCCTTAAGCAGGTGAACATTTCACAAGGAATCCTCGGTTCGTTCTGAGTACATTGGGATCTCTCCCAAGTCATTCAGGAGCCAGGTTCAGGTTTTACATCAAAATACATGACAACAAACCTCAAAATTCAGATGGCTATTTGAGGGGGAAGAAGACAGCAGCAAAAGCCTCTAAAAGGAGAATTACTCAGGTTTAGCCCAGCAACTTCTGTGTTTATGGGTGAAACCCACTCACAGTCAGTAAGGATGGTCAGAAATTGAGACCAAATGGTTTTTAGTCAGAGAATGTCAACTTGCCAAACCCAAGATCTCACACGGAGGAGGAGGAGAGGCCATTTCATACAACAAACTTATTTGCTCAGGCCAGATATTTTTCAGCATCAGCGTGGAGTTGTCAGCGGTTAAAAAAAACGAAAACCAAAAAAAAACAAAGGAAGAAAATAGAAAATAATTTTTTTAAAAGAGTTTCACAAAGCACCAATAACCTGGTATGTTGGGTACTGGCCAGGGATGCAGATGGCTCAGATTCAAGCCCTTCAAAGAAGGGATTTGTACCTCTCTGTCTCCAACATTCCCAGCGAGGCCCCAGCCATAAACCAATCCTGGGAGTTTTACTCTCATCTTCTGGTTAAAAAAAAAAAAAAAAAAAAGATTTTAAAAAGTATCTTGGTTATATCTTAATGTAGAGAAAGTACCTTTATTCAAAATCTCAAGGAAGGGTTGTGGGATGAGAAAGAAGCAGGTCCCTTCCCTCTCTGTTTTTGATTACAGCTTATTAGCATCATTGTTTGG
>JAVSBS010027735.1:93258-103368 GCA_033124195.1 Coracias cyanogaster
TCACCTCCCTACTCCTGCTGGTCACACCATTTCTGATACAGGCCAGGATGCCATTGGCCTTCTTGGCCACCTGGGCAAGAAGCTTATTCAAAGAGACCATCACCCACTCAAACAGAATGCGCTGCAGCCATATCTGTGTGTGCCTTAGTCCATCCACCATCTTGTAAACCTGGGCAAATCCCAGCCTGCTGGGCTGGACTCCCAGGAAGCCGAGAGCCTGGCTGCAAGGACACAGGATGGCCTCAAATAGTACAGGAACTGTGCTGGGCTCTGCTCAGACTCCAAGCAGGTGGGATCTCAGCCATGCCATCAGCATTACAATGTCTCCTGGTGCATTTTCAGCTCACTAACACAATGTGCATTTTAAAAAAATACTAGGACGTGCAAACTCCTAATGACAGGCATTTGCTTTATCTGTATAAACTCAGTTAAAAGCAGTGAAAGTCTTTGAAAGTGAGAAACAACCTCACAGACCATTCTGTAACAAACGAGACTGAGCACACAGTACGTGTGTGTTTTTCTCCTCTTCTGGCTCCACTGCTCTGTTACTTTCCTTATATAACTGTTCTAGTTAAAAGAACACTCCTGACCTAAGAAAACCTATGTCAACCTTCTAATTTTTTGTTAAATACATGGTGGTCATCCACAGGTTTAAAAGTAGTAAAGAGTGGGCATTCCATATTTAACTCTGAGTCACTCCATTGTATGTCATGTAGAGACACTGCTGGCAGGCTTCGGAGAGACTTTTTCTGGGTGAAGTACTGACAGAAGTCCCAGCTCTGGTGTGTCCTCGGGCACATGTTCGCTCCCTACAGTCACCTCTTACATTCTACTGAACCTGTTGCATTCTGTAGAGTTTATGTTTTTAGGCCTGTGCCCCAGAGAACATCACTCTGAAGTGCTGGGGCCTGCGTTGCAAGCCCTGAGTTGGAGTTGACCTGTGGATGAGTCACAACCCAGCAGAATGTTTTGTTGCCCCACTGGCTCCAGGCCCCAGAGACAGAACGTGGCCCACCTGTGGCTCGGCCCTCACCCAGGTGGTTGTGGTTGGGGTGGTGGGTGAGGCCAGGGCTACTTTAACCAGGAGCTGATCAGTCTGTGTGTGGCTGGTTGTGTCTTAGTGAGGCCTCTTGGTGGTGTCCTGTGTGAAGGAGCCATCTCTGTCTGTTGTGTCCAGCAGGTGATGCTGGCACCTCAGTGGGCAGCAGAGGAGCTGGGCCCACAGGAACCTCTGGCAGGACTGTCTGAAAGAAGCCTTCTGAGGGGATGTTGCTGAGTTCAGTGTTGGCCTGTGCGATCAGACAGCTGATGGCAGCATGAAATGATGACGGCTGAACCAGCACAACAGGCAGGTGACACAGGAACGTGTCCAGATGGGTTTTGAAAGTCTCCAGAGAAGGAGACTCCACAACCTCTCTGGGCAGCCTGGGCCAGGTTCTGGCACCCTCACAGCAAAGAAGTTTCTCCTGTTCAGAAACTCCTGGGTTCCAGTTTGTGCTCGTTACCCCTTGTCCTGTCGCTGGGCACCACTGACAAGAGTCTGGCCACATCCTCTTGCCCCCTGCCCTTTAGCTATTGATAAGATCCCCCTCAGGCTTCTCTTCTTCAGGCTAAATAGCCCCAGGGCTCTCAGCCTCTCCTTGTCACAGAGATGCTCCAGACCCCTCAGCATTTTTGGAGCCCTTTGCTGGACTCTCTCCAGTAGTTTCTTGCCTCTCTTGACCTGGGAAGCCCAGAACTGGACCCAATACTGCAGAGGTGGCCTCACCAGGGCAGAGTAGAAGGGCAGGAGTACCTCGCTCGACCTGCTGCCCACACTCTTTTCATGAACACCAGGAGACCATTGGCCTCCTTGGCCATGAGGGCCCATTGCTGGCTCATGGGCAACTTGTTGTCCCTCAGCACTCCAAAGTCCTTCTCTGCAGAGCTGCTTCCCAGCAGGTCAGCCCCTCACCTGTACCAGTGCATGGAAAGATGATATCCTGCATGTTTATTATTCCTTAGCTACAACATGATGTTAATACGCTGTTTTTCTAGTCTGAAGACCAACTTTTCCAAGCACTGATCACTGACAAGTGACAACAAACAAAGCTTTTTTTTTCCCTCATGGCTGCACACATGGCAATTTGCTTCACCAATCCCCAAGATCATTGTCTGTGCCTCAGCAGCAGCTTTCTGACATTGTTTTGTTTACTAAGTGGTATTATTTTCTTTGCTAAGTACTCTTCTGGCAGGCAAACACTCCACAAGGGAGAGGTTTTTAGCATCTTTCTCTTACTTTCCACCTTCTCTGGGAGGAGCAAAGTTACTCATGAGTCAACTCATCACACAAGTCTGGAATCCCGTTGTTCTACTCAACACCTGCATATTAAGGCTCTTCAATAGCAGCAAGGAAAAGTAATAATTGTAGAACGGAATAGAAGGTCCCTTCCAATTCTATGATTCTATGAAAAAAATCAGTGATGTTGGACCGTTATTATTACCGAGTTGCAAATAAGATGGGAAATTCTCTTTCAGAGAAGCTCCTTCTTCAAAAATAAAATTGAAAGTTACATTAAGACTTTCTTGCCATTGTAAAAACAGTTTGACTGAAATCAAGATATTTTTAAAGTCACATTTTTAGTCGTCGGACAGTAAGACTGGGGGAGAATTAAGAAAAACTGCCACATACAAAGAATGCCCCAAAAGAAAAGAGAAGAAAAAACTCCCCACAAGTGAGCTACATGAAATGTCTACATTTTGAAGAGGCTTCTCCTGCAAAATCGAACAAAATTAGATGCATCTAAAAAAGAATTTCAGACACTCATGCTTCCCTGATGCTCTCAGATTCTCTTTTTAAATTGGTTCAGATTTTACGTGACTTCAGCTCTGAGCCCGACTCACTGACACAGTGAGATACTTCTTGCCAAGAATTCCGTAGACAGCTTTATCAATCTTACAGATGTTTCTTTCACAAGCTTGAAGAGTAACTTGAAACATATTTTAGGCTCTTGCCAACCTCTTGAAAACATTTGGATGGGGAGAAGAGAAAGTGTGGGAGCGCAAAACGTGATACGGTCGGCGAGGACTCTGGCTTCTGAACACAGTGAACAATTTAGTCTCAATATTCAATCCCAAGATGGTTATTAAGTCTTCACAGTGATTATTGAAAGCAGCGTTTTATTTACTAGCTCAAGATTCAATAAAACCTTTAATGATTTAATGAGAACGATCTCTGTTCAGCACGGACTCAGGGATTCCACACAGGATATGACTTGGTCCAATTTACATTCTAAGCTGACGACAAAAACACTTTGTCAGGCGCAATTATTTCGCTTGGAGCTCACACGGGGCCTCAGGCAATGCGACCGTGACTAAAGGGCTGCTGCGGCACAAATAAAAATGAGAACGAGCCATGTACCAGGCAGTACATGGATTTCCACGGCACATCCAAATGCTTTCTAAAAGGCGCAGATCAAAACTACGCTGGGACCGTGTCTCTGCGTCATCTTTAATAGGGGTAAATCATCGATAAAAGAGGTTTCTGTGGGCCTGCAGCATCAAAATTCCTCAGAAACATCCTGAAAGGCTGCTTATCTCATGGAACCATAGAATCATATAGGTTGGAAAAGACCTTTAAGACCATCTAGTCCAACCATAACCCTACTCTACCAAATCCAATGCTAAACCATAGACCTCAGTACCACATCTGCATGACTTTTCAATCCCTCCAGGGATGGTGATTCAACCACTGCCCTGGGCAGCCTGGGCCAGTGCCTGACAACCCTTTCAGAGAAAAAAAATTTTCTCATTTCCAACCTAAACCTTCCCTGGTGCAACCTGAGGCTCTGTCCTCTTCTGTCACTTGTTCCTTGGGAGAAGAGACCAACCCCATCCAGGTCCAACCTCCTTTCAGGCAGCTGTCGAGAGCGAGAAGGTCTCCCCTGAGCCTCCTTTTCTCCTCAGCCACTCCTCACAAGACTTGTGCTCCAGCCTGGTCAGGTCCCTCTGTAGAGCCTTTCTATCCTCAAGCAAATCAACACTCCCACCCATCTTGGTGTCATCCACAAACTTACTGAGAGTGCTCTCAATCTCTTCCTGAAGGTCATTGATAATGGTATCAAACAGAAGTAGCCCCAGCATTGAGCCCTAGGGACGTCACTTGTAACCGGCAGTGGAAAGCTGCATCTCTTATCATGCTGCTTCTCCTTCCTGGAGATGGGATATTCTTTCCTACCATTTGCTGATTCCAGTTCCAGAAAATACAGTTTCATTCTTTCATTCACTATTTTCTTTCCAAGCTGTTTCATTTACCTTTTTTTTCTGTTTTAAATATTTGAAGCATGACAAGAAAGCAAAGGAAAACAAAGGGGAAAGCTGAAAAATTAATTTACAGCAGTTAACTATCACCTAAGGGTGCTCCGGCGATCAGGTTTAGCAAAGGAAATGTCAAATCTCTTATTCTTCATGAGTTTGGATCATTTGTTAAGTTAAATTTAAGAGTTAAAACAGTTACTTCCCTGGAAGTGTGTTGATTCCTTCCAAAACATCTGGCTCCTGGAGTTTAGCATTACTTCCTATATTCAATCCTTAAACAGGATTAAAAAAATAAAGAATTGCCCCGAGAACTGCTTATACCACTGGAAAGGAAAGGTAAAAGACCATCTACGTGACAGTCCCCCAGGTTCACGGAGGAATGATCCACACCAGTGAAGACCATCACAGAGTCTTATCCCAATCCCTAACTATTTTTATTCTAATGTGCCTAATATCACTTACTGCAGTTTGCAGCATGTTACAGAATCACAGAATGGTTTGGGTTGGATGGGAACTTAAAGATCCTCTCATTCCAACTCCCCTGCCATGGCAGGGACACCTCCCACTAGACCAGGTTGCTCAAGGCCCCATCCAGCCTGGTCTGGACCAGATCCAGTGATGGAGCATCCACAGCCTCCCTGGGCAACTGGTGCCTGTGTCTCAACACCCTCAGAGTAAACAACTTTCTCCTCACATCTAATGTAAATCTCCCCTCTTCCAGTTTGAACCCATTACCCCTCATCCTGTCACTACAGGCCTTTATAAAAAGTTCCTCTCCAGCTTTCTTATAGGCCTCCTTTAAGTACTGAAAGGCCACAATGAGGTCTCCGTGGAGCCTTCTCTTCTCCAGGCTCAACAAGCCCAACCCTCTCAGCCTGGTCTCACAGCAGAGGGCTTCCAGCCCTCGGATCATCTTCACGGCCTCCTCTGGCCCCACTCCAGATACAGTAGATAAACCAAAAAATTACAACCATCTTTAGTGTTTCAAGACTTCCTTCATGCTTTAGTGCAAACATGCCTCTTTAGTCAAATGCAAATGTTTCAATCTTAATTTGGAACCTTCTTATTTTCTTTACCCTTGATTTTCATTGGTCTCTCTCCAGTTGGTCCAAATCTTGAAACATAGCAGCCAGACAGTGCGCTGAGTTTTTCAAGCTGATTTAGAACTTCACTACTGTTGGCAGACTCACCCACCACCCATCCCGAGTCAATACCAGTCAATTTAACAAGCACACATCCTCCTCCCTCCCCTCCAGGCCATTAACGATAGTGTTGACTCCCACCAGATTAAAGGCAGGCCCTAAGAAACCTCATTCATTTTAACAAAGAACTATTCGATATCTAAATTATTTTCCAAATGTTTTTTATCAGGGTTTTGTTGTTTTATCCAGACCACACTTCCCCAACACGTAGTTGAGGCCAGCACGTGAAGGAATCAATGACCTCCCTGAAGTCTAGACACCCAGCACCTTCTCTACTTACAGATCTCTTAGCCTGAAACAAGTGAAAAAATTGTAGCAAAGTGGTGTTAAGCGGTTTTTCTTAACACTTCTATTTGTGGCCACAATGCTTTTGTAGCAATTTAAGCTAACCTGAATGATAGAGAACTTGATTCTTCCTCCCTCAGTGCTCCTTTTTCAAAAACCTTTGGACTAAGTTTGCCCTCTTTTTCCAAGGTTTCCAAGTTTTCAATGACAACACTCATGGCTTTAAGACTGGAAATTATCAGAGGTGAATTATCCTCCGCAGCCAAGCTGACTGGACCTAGAGCCAATTCCGATTTATTCCAGAAAACACTCTCTAACTTATTCTATTCCTGATCTTTCATCAGGCCAAGATGGATTAATCCCCTAAGGACTAATATGAGCCAATCTACCCACTCTGCTATAGTTCACATGACAAAAAATAGATGCTTGAAGTTTCTTTATTTACGTATCATATAATCCTAGAAGGGTTTAGGTTGGAAGGGACCTCAAAGATTCTCTCGTTCCAACCCCCCTGCCATGGCTGGGACACCTCCCACTAGACCAGCTTGCTGAGAGCCACGTCCAACCTGGCCTTGAACACCTCCAGGGATGGAGCATCCACAGCCCCCTGGGTAACCTGTGCCAGTGTCTCACCACCCTCAGAGTAAAGAATTTCTTTCTAATTTCCAATCTAAATCTCCCCGCTTCCAGTTGAACCCATTACCCCTTGTCCTACCACTACAAGCCCTTGTAAAAAGTCTCTTCCCACCTTACTTGTAGGCCCCCTTCACATACTGGAAGGCTGCAATGAGGTCTCCCCAGAAGCTTTTCTTCTCCGGGCTGAACAAGCCCAACTCTCTCAGTCAACATGTTTTCTCTTCTGACTCCACTGCAGGGTTCCCTGCCCGGTATTAAGAGGCAGCTTCAAGCTTAGGGACTCTTTTCTTGCAGACACAGCAACTTTTAGCTCCACAGCCTATGAGGAGGTACAATCTGCCAAGCAAACAGATATCCCCCATCTCCCCAAGACACCAACAGAAACAGGCGGAGCAAAATTACCCCTATGATTGAGTTTGAAGTGTGGGAAACTGATAAAATTTTTATTTAGTCTTCAAAATGTAAGTATCTCATGTTTAGACCACATACAATTATTCTTCCCTATAGGTGCAATAACTTTTTCTAGACGGTGAAGCTGTTCTTCCTTCATAAACCCAAATACAAAGTCCTTTTTCATAGGTAGCTTTCTTAAAATTCCTACAAAACTGCTAGAAAATCTCAGGAAGGGGCAGAAGCCTTAAAATTCATTCAAAGAATTCAGAAGATGGGGGGACCACATCACTTCTCTGTGTAGCTGAAGGCAGATTAGCAGCTCTGGAAAACAATTTGTTTTGCCTCTTGGTTCAAAAGTCTGTGCTTCTGCAGCGAATCCCCATTCCTAATAGATCAGCCAAAGTCCTGTAGAGTATGGCTCATGTCCAGCTTTTTTTCATCCACCAGCACCCCCAAGTCCTCCTCTGCAGGGCTGCTCTCCAGCCCTTTATCCCCCAGCTTGTGTTGGTACTGGAGGTTGCCTTGACCCAAGTGCAGGACCTTGCACTTGGCCTTGTGGAACCTCATGAGGTTCACATGGGCCCACTTCTCAATCCTGTCCAGGTCCCTCTGGATGGATCCCGTCCCTCAGGCATGTCACCTGCACCACTCAGCTTGGTGCCATTCTCAACCAGCAGCTGGGAGGAACGTCCTAAGATGCCAGCAGAGAAGTGCTCCCAGCTCTGGTGCTCACAGCCAGCCTTGGCAGACTGCCGCAACTCCCACAGCCACAAAACCGTTTCAGTCATTCAAGGTTGTCTCAGGAGAGCTGGGAATTGAGAGGGCACAAAACATCATTTGTAAAGATTCTATTGCTCTAAGTTTTGGGCACAGAATAGAAAACTGGACTTCAAAGGCTGAAGAGAATGAAGCTATGGCTAAACACCCGTTTTTCTCCATGATTGCTAGCACTAAGTTTCTCAGACACAGCATCTTCACCTATGTAAAATACCATCTAAGCACCATGTATAAAAGTGACAGTAAAAAAGCAGTTGTACCATTCACTCAAAGGAGGAGCCACTTTCACCCACCAGGTTCCTGGACCCACCAGCCTCCCCTGCTCTCCAGGAAACCAATGCCACATCCTTCCTCTGTCTCAAACAAGCCTCTTGCACAACCCTTCTCTGAACAAGCACCGCCTGCAAAAGAGGAGATGGGAGAGATCGGTATTGTCTTCTCACCATCCTTTTCTGCCATTTTAAGGTGTATAAGCCAAAAGCACAAAGAGGTCCTATTTCGCAGGACTCTTAAGGCACTCAATGTGGGGTTTGAAGCAGCGCTGCTGCCAAGCAGAGGTATTGTTCTTCTCTGCAAAACTTTCTCTTTGAACTGCTGAGAAACATCACTTGAAACAAGGACAAAAGTGACTCTATATGGACTCCTGAAATGTCAGTTGTCTCCTTTCACCCACCCAAGTGGGAGCTCCATGTTGATGGAGAGAAGGACAGACAAAGATCACGATTTGGTGCTACGTGAAAAAGCAAAGCATGAATTAGGACCATAAAACCCAAAAGAAACTTTTCAAATTCTCACCTTCCCCATAATTACCTCCACAAATTCTGTTTTGCTCAGTGAGACCATAACCTGGTGCTTCCCACTTCCGTAATGTGTCAGGATTTAGTGTGGTGTGAAATTAGGGATTTCCTGTAACTTGGATCTTGGGTGGCTGGTGAAGTACAGCAACAATTTCATCCTCCATTTTGGGCCAGAGAATAATGTGACAACCACTCCTCTTAAAAACAGCAGTAGCGGGACAGGATCTCAGAGGCAAACACCAAGCTAGGGATGAAGAATTGATGTTAAATAATTGACCTGCCCAGTGGAAGAATTTGAGAGAGAACCTTTATCCTCCTTTCACTGAAACAGCTCTAACAGCATCGATCTGCACCAGAGAACAGCCCCACACGGGCGCTTCCAACACCACCACTGGAACCAGCTGCTGGTCTAGTGGGAGGTGTCCCTGCCATGGCAGGAGGCTTGGAACTAGATGATCTTTGAGGTCCCTTCAAACCCAAACCATTCTATGACTCTATGATAAACTTTGATTATAAGAGGAGGCCCAAGGCCAGACGTACACAGTTCAGCAGCCTAGCTGCAGCCATTTCCCAGTCTCACTCAGTACCATCTCCCTCTGCCTCCCCAGCTTATTTTCTTCCAACTACTCCAACAGCCAAGGAGGAGGAAGATTTCCCACTACTTGTCTAGTTAAGCACAGATTAGTAAAATAATTAATCGTAATGTAAACACTACAACAGCCAGTAAATTCAAACTCTAGACTATAGTTTGGGTTTGTTTTGAACAAGTAAGTATGTACTAAAACTATGGTTATGAATTTGAAGCGTAGAAGACACAAAGATCTGCAAATTTTTAAAAACAAATGAAGATCATTCACCTCAGCTGGTCAACTCCTTCAGCTGAACAAACCACCCAATCGTTCTCTGGAAATCAGAGAGAGAAGCACCCATGCTTACATCTGCAAGAACTTTGGCACCCTGATGCAGTTGTGGAAAACAAAGGTCTCATCTTCCCCAGTGAAACAGCTGGATGAGTCAGTCAGCTTGAGGAGGAGGAGGTAAGCATTGAGTGCAGTCATATCTAACACTATGTTCAATGTTCTGAGGTCAGCACTTTCTTCTGCTCCTCAGTGAAGTTTGAAAATTGACCCAGAAAAAGAGACTGATGAACTATTTATCAAGAATTTCAGCGGAGATGATGTGTTGTGCCAAAGGGAAGGAAGAATACACTCTGGGTGAGGGCAATGCTATCTAAGAGTTTTTTTGGAAGAACTTGCCTTCATGCAGTCTGGAGAAGGCTGAGGGGAGACCTTCTTGCTCTCTACAACTACCTCAAAGGAGATGGTAGTGAGGTAGGTGTTGGTTTCTCCTCCCAAGTAACTAACAATAGGACAAGTCGAAATGGCCTCAAGTTGCATCAGGTGAGGTTTAGACTGGATATTAGGAAAAAATTCTTTACTGAAAGAGTGGTCAAGCACTGGAACAGGCTGCCCAGGGAGGTGGTGGAGTCAACCATTCCTGGAGGTGTTCATGAAACATGTAGACACAGCACTTCAGGACATGGTTTAGTGGTCATGGTAGTGTTGGGCTGACAGTAGGACTTGATGGTCTTAGAGGTCTTTTCCAACCATAATGATTCTATGATTCTACGCAAGGACATACTAACTGATGTGATGGGGTCCAAGAGGGACATACAGAAGAAACCAAGAAGCTCAAGAAACAATTTCAGAAGAAATGTGGCCAAG
>JAVSBS010027735.1:110771-121057 GCA_033124195.1 Coracias cyanogaster
ACTTCAGATGGAAATGATAGTGGTCATGGTAGTGTTGGGTTGACAGTTGGACTTGATGGTCTTAGAGGTCTTTTCCAACCATAATGATTCTATGATTCTACGTAAGGACACAGTAACTGATGTGATGGGGTCCAAGAGGGAAATACAGAAGAAACCAAGAAGCTCAAGAAACAATTTCAGAAGAAATGTGGCCAAGAATAGGTTTTTTCCCATCTCTGACTGGGCTGCTCATCACAGTTCATCTGCAATCTGATGCAACCTGATAACTGGATTAATGGGCCTTTAAGACTCCAACTCAGTTTGAATTCATTCATGTAAAAAAAAAAAAAAAAAAGTCCTTCCTTCCTGTTCATTTAAGAAAGAATTTAACAAAAACAATTCAGGAAAAAAAAATAGAAAAAAAAATGAAAAAAACCAGCCAGAGGAGAAAGAAAACTTGTCTTGGGGTATTTATAACACAAATTTATTCAGTCACAACATTTGCAAAGTATAGGCCCGCCCACAGGAACTTTTATATTTCTGTATTTCACACGTGAAACTCACCGACTTGCTATTATCTGAGAAAAAGAAGGACTGAGAAAAGGCAGAAAATGCCCGGCCACGGGGGAAGTGAAGCATCTGGTCCCTACCACGCGAACACAATAGGGAAGGGGTTGAGTTTGGCAGCTAAGGACTGGGAAGCATATGGTCCATTTCCTCTGAACTGGGCATTTTCTGGCTCTTCTCAGTCTCTGTCAGAACCTGAGCAGCCCTTGCGCGGTTCCTACAAAGGTTTTTCATACTGAAAATTAAACCGCAGAGAGCCTCAGAGTCTGCTTCGGGTAATTCTGAAGTAGGAAAGTGGAAGTAGAGAAACCTCTAATCTTTCCAGATTGTTGTGTTGGTGTTTTTTTCTGCTTTCTGAATGAGCTGCCTGCTCGTTTTTCACCAGAGACAGGCAATGTCCTCATAAACCGTCTTCAAAATTAGATATGGCAAACTCCTTAGTGTGTTTCCAGGTCATTAAAAAAAAAGGCAAAAACCCAAAAGCCAAGAGTGAAGCACCACAGAAAATTAATACTAAGATTATTTGGACTCAGACTAAGTTTATTCTTAAAAAATAAAAAATTAAAAGATTATTTCTGCACTTACTAACGGTTAAAACAGAAGCTCTTGAGCACTGAGTTTACTTGTGTATTGATAAAACAATTCAGAGAAGTGTGAAATTAGCACAAATGGAAGATTTAAAAGTCTGTGCTGGTAGCAAATATATTTTAACATCAAATTAGGTGAGTACAGGACTGAAATGAGCTACTTGGGAAGAGATGTGGATTTCACAGACACACTGGTGTTAGAGGCAGCACCTCAGGATTTTTGTCTATCCAGTTTATCATAAGGTTTCGCTTCAATGATAAAAGGAAGTTCTCAAATTTATTTCCAGATTGGCAATTTCAATGAAGTTAGTGCATATTGCTGTAGATTTTTCTACATAGAGAAAAAAAAATCTGCAACTTCCAGGAAAAAGTCTTAGCAGCTACAACAAGTTTAGTCCAGTGGGAACAGCCTTGCACAAGCCTGCTTAGAAAACCAAAAATTGTTCCTATCAAAACCAACACAGATGAGTTGGAGGGAGAGGGAAAAATGTGACTGCAAAGATGTGGCTGACAGAACTGGGGGATTCCTTTTCTCCCAGGTGCTATGCCTTCGCTGCTAAAAAAATATTTGGTAGATTTTCAACATGTCATTGTGATGAAAGAGCCATAAAATTCTGCTGACTGTGCATCAAATAAAAAGCAGTAACTGTGTGCATGGTCTCACCAGTGAATAGATACCAGTCAGGATTCATTCGGAGCAGAGTGAAAATTATTGTTGATCCAGCAGATGTGATTAAAAAAGTAATTGCTTGAGGGCAAATGCAGCTACACTGTGACCAGCAGCTGGAGCTGAGCTCTGCAAGTGAGTTAACCCAGGCTTGGCCAACGCATGGCATTGGGTTACAGCATGGAATTAAGATCATGAGATCTGCTACTTCCTTACCTAGAGTTAGAAGTAGAATGATCCAGAGTTGGCTTTTGAGTTATCCATACATACAGTGATGAAGATCATCCTATGAGAAAAGGCTGAGAGCCCTGGGGCTGCTGAGCTGGAGAAGAGAAGCCTGAGAGGGGACCTGATCAATGCTCATCAATAGCTAAAGGGCAGGGGGCAAGAGGATGGGGCCAGACTCTTGTCAATGGTGCCCAAGTGACAGTACAAGGGGCAATAGGCACAAACTGGAACACAGAAAGTTCCATTTCAACATAAGGAGAAACTTCTTTGCTGTGAGGGTGGCAGAGCCTGGCCCAGGCTGTCCAGAGGTTGTGGAGTCTCCTTCTCTGGAGAGATTCCCAACGGGCCTGGACGCGATCCTGGGCAGCCTGCTCTGGGTGACCCTGCTGGAGCAGGGCGGTTGGACAAGACGATCTCCAGAGGTGCCTTCCAACTCCTACCATTCTGAGATTCTGTGCTTCCATCTGGCAAAGTCATTCTATGACTCCCAATACATCGAAGGTAGCATTTCTTATATGAATATTTAGATTTCAGCACCTTCAGGAAGAAACTCCTCACAACTCACATGGAAACATTCCAATCCATAAAAGCAGAACTAGTATTATCCAAAGAGCACACTCAAAGGGGAAGTGGGGAGCTCCAGTAGAATTAAAAGTGTGAAGGTTGAAAGTTTTAAGGAAAAAACAACAAAAGTTAACACTGATATTGCAAGAGATGCTGTGCAGTGAAGACCAGCTCTCCCAAAGCAGAGAGTCTTTGGAAAAAGATGAGTTTGATTGCCAAAAGGGAACAGACAGAATAAAGTAAGGAGAATTGAATCCATCTGGTAATTCTGGAAACCATGAGGCTGTTCAGAATTGAATTCAAAGCAATACGAAAGGAAATACAGGTCTGCATCCTGAATAATATCCTTGAAACAACTGGAATAAGCCAAAGAAATAACGATTGAATATGGTAATCAAAATCATAGAATCATAGAATCATTAAGGTTGGAAAAGACCCCTAAGATCTTAATGCCCGACTATCAACCCAGCACTACCATGACCACTAGACCATGTCCGAAAGTGCCACATCTACACATTTTTTAAACACCTCCAGGGATGGTGACTCCACCAGTTCCCTTGACAGCCTGTTCCAGGGCTTGACCACTCTTTCAGTATAGGAATTTTTTCTAATATCCAACCTAAACCTCCCCTGGCACAATTTGAGGCTGTTCCATTGTGAGAAGAGACCAGTATCCACCTCTCTACAACCTCCTTTCAGGAGGTTTAAACCGAGCACAAAGCAACTGCTCATCGACTGGAGATGGAACAGCCAAGAACGTCAGCAATGCATTTTATAAATATTTCTTCTCTAGACAAATGTTTGAGAGAATATTAGAAATGGCTTACAATTTTTAATTTTAGAATGTTTATAGAAGTGGAAAAAGCTTTTAGAAAAACTCTTTTACTTATGAAAACAGAGATGGTGTTTGCAAACAGTATTTTGTTTGAGGAGCTCTGGCCTGGGTTTCTGGTTCTCTTCACCTTTGCACATCCTCAGGTACCTTGTTTTAACAGCACTTCGTTCTCCTGCAACTGAAAATCCAGCTGCCCTTTTCCTCCTTTTAGGTAGCAAAGGTTGGGAATCTCAGTATTTTGGTAAATATTAAACTACGAGAAATTATTTTGCTTTAAGGTGTCCATATAATTTCTAAGAACAATCACTCAGATAAACACCAAGGATACTGAAATCACGATCTAGCAGGTACGCAAACGCTTCCCTCCCTTCCCCAGCATTTTTTCCAGTAAAATGTAGCATTTAAGGCTACAGAATGCAAAAAGTCACCAAGTTAAAAGCAAATTCAACTGAAAGGAATTTAACAAATGTATCTGACGAGGTCTGCAAAAAAATACTGTTGTTCCTTTCCTGCTTCAGAGAGGGTTTGATGTATTCACAAGACACTGAAGCTCTGAGAGTCCTGAGCAAAGCATTATATTCAGGTAGCGACACAAAGCATTAATTAATAGATGAGAAATTCATCTGGTTCTGTCTTCTCCGCTGGTCTTCAAAGGAAAATAATTTCTAACCTCAATACAGAAAGCACTGAAAGGTTAAACAAAAACCTCTTCACTCAACACGCTTACAGCTCCTACGACAGCCAGCTATAAATTATTAAGCAGCTTGTCTAATTGCTTCATGATGGCATCCAAAGATTCCAGTCCCTCCCCTACCCCCACATCCCAAGACGCAATTCCAGCTGGATGCACTTTCACCACAGACCATTACTCACAAGAGTCCGCTCTAATGTTCCAATGAGGTACCAGAGGTCAGGCTCCTAATAAGAAAACAAAGAGTAAGATTCCCATACCCTCGTAACATCCTAAATCTCGAAGCTCCTTCAGCAAGCTGACAACTGGAAAACGCAGAAAACCTCATCAATAAGTGCAGCAGAAAGGAATTGGATTACACTGAACGCTCAGATTTTAAAGCCTCCGAAATTAAGTCATATATGGAGAGCTGCTCTGATAAACACCGCTCTGAGCCATGGCTGTAAATCAGAAACTTAGATGAAGAATTAGGGACCTTTCCGTTCCTCCAGTCGGAGGACGTGAGTATAAAAAAGGAACTTAATTTCCAGTTATTGTGGAAGAGACAGGCAAAGCAGGAATCACAGAATCACAGAATCATAGAATGGTTTGGGTTGGAAGGGACCTCAAAGATCACGTAGTTCCAACAGGAAGAAACAGCACAAGATAGAAAGATATTTCCAACTCATCGACATGGACAGATTTTCCAACTCACTCATTTGTTGGGTTTTAAATGACAGGCAGAGAAAATACAAATTTAATGACCCAGGGTTTGCAAACTACAGTGTGGTTTGTAAATCAAACAAAATAGCTCTTTTTTTCCTGGGTAACAGTATATCGCAGCATTTGTAATATTCTAAAATACGTAAATAAACCATCCACACGCACAAAATCAAAGGAGATGTGAAAACGTTAACTGCTGAAGTAAGAACTCTTTGCTTGAAACATCTTGTCTCCTTAATTTAGAGATATTAAAAGTATTTCTTCTTTCCTGCCTCCCATCTTTCACTGTGATGAAATCATTTCCCATTGCAGCAAAATGGAATTAATTGATTTTTGCGTTTTCCCTCCAAAAAAGAAATGTATTTGGCTGTCTTTAAAGCAGTCCTGCTGCCCAACAGCTACTTGAGGGATAGATCAGCTGGTCTGCCATGCTGTTTGCATACCAAAGTCCACAATAATTCACATACCTGCACAGCCGATACTACCAATGTGTAAGTCACATGTAAATAGTACCGTGCAATGTTCATCAGAGGTGTTATCAAATGCTTGCTAAGGGAAATACAGGAGCAGGAACCAGATGGTGGTACACATGTATCAGGAACAAGATAAAAGCAAACCAAGGGAGTAAAATATATGTGGTGTATGTCTTGTCCCAAGAGCATAATCGCAAGAGCAGTTGATGATTGACAGAAATCTCCTGTCCACTTCTCCCCTGCCAAAAAAGAGCGATACAAATGCCATGGACCCCACCTGGAGCACTGCATCCAGCCCTGGAGCCCCCAGCACGAGAAGGACATGGACCTGTTGGAGAGGGTCCAGAGGAGGCCATGAAGTTGATCTGAGGGCTGGAACATCTCTCCTACGAAGAAAAGCTGAGAGCATTGGGACTGTTCAGCCTAGAGAAAAGAAGGCTCCAGGGAGACATCATTGCAGCTTTTCAGTACTTAAAGGAGGCCTATAAGAAAGCTGAAGAGGAACTTTTTACAAAGGCCTGTAGTGATAGAATGAGGGGTGATGGGTTCAAACTGGAAGAGGAGAGATTTAGATTGGAAATTAGAAAGAAATTCTTTAGTCTGAAGGTGGTGAGACACTGGAACAGGTTGCCCAGGGGGTTGTGGATGCTCCATCACTGGAAACAGTCCAGGTGACATTGGACAGGGCTTTGAGCAACTTGGTCTGGTGGGAGGTGTCCCTGCCATGGCAGAGGGGTTGGAACTAGATGATCTTTGTGGTCTCTTCCAACCCAAACCATTCTATGATTCTAAGATACTGCAGAATGTTGAATAAGGGCTCAGAAAGAGTTAAAATAATAATGTTCTATTGGCTCAATTAATCCATTACCTTTAACTGCTCCCAGAAACAAAAAAAAAGGCAGGCAAATAAAAAAACCAGAACCACAACCCTCTTATTCATAACCTTGATGACTGCTTAGTCAAACTTTGGCCAAGCAGAAGAAGAACCAGAAGGGTAGAAGAACCCGGCAGTAAAAAATACAAGTATGAAAGTAAAAAAGAGCAACATGGAACTCTCACTATCCAGGTTAACTCACGTGTCATTTACGGCCAAAACAAAATATGGAAGGGTTTGGTTTGTTTTATCAGACTGCGGCAATCGAAACTCAACCACTGTACACCAGAACATCCAAAGGTTTATTGACGTGCAATAAAATGTACCACCAAGAGTTTGTCCTTCCTACAGCTTGGCTCTCAAAAGCACCGAACCAACAGAAAAGAAGATATTTTAGGATTCTCCCCTTAAAAGCAGAACTTAAAATTGAGTTTGTTATTGTGTCTTTGGTCACAAGGGTGCAAAAGATCAAGAAAAAACAGCGATATGTACAAAAGCCACAAAAACCAAGTAAAGCCAACAAGCTCCAATCCTGCAGCGGGGGTAGTGTCCTCAGCACCCTTTCCTACCCTCCTCTTCCTCCTCTGCTGAGGACTCAATTGTTTAATCCATTGTTTTACAGAGGTGAAACGGACCATTAGAAAACATTAGACAACACTTAATTTATCATTTCTACAAGGATAAATGCAAATCATTTTGAGGTTTGAGGTTGGGGGGTTTTTTTCTTCCCACCCCCCTAATTAATATTCATGAGGATAATTTCACAAAGGCAGTTATAAAACGATGTCAGAGGCAGCTTGAAAATATAGTTGTGCTAACAGAGAAAGAGGAAATTCTCTCCCCCTGCCCCCTGCCCCTGAATGGGGGGGATTTAAACCCAACGCAAACATTTACTGAATGATGGGGTTTTATAATATTTTAATCGAGTTATTCATGACACCAAAATCACCCTGTGGAAAACCAGATAACGTTCTACAAAAGCTAAGTTCATTTGTTCTGGACAGGTGGCCGGTCTGCAACTCCGTGCCGGCATCCAAAGCCCGCCCACAATAGCACTAAAGACGATTATGCAAATGCTCCTTATTCCCTGCTATTTTCCCAGGAATGGGAGAAGGGCTCCATGTGGAAGAAGCAATTGTTTCCCAGTCATGTGGAAAACAAACCAAGAGAAAGAAGGGAGGGAATGTGAACGGGAGATAGCGACACATCCCCTTACCAAGCCGCTTTTCTGCTGAAAAATGCTTGCAGTGATGCTAACGGTGACACGATTTCCATAGCGGAGCGCGGCTCGCAGGGGTCAGGCACAGAGTTCAGAGCCCAGGAAATGTATTCTTCGTACGCAGCTATTCTGCGTTTTCCCTTGTATTCTACCGAGGGACAAAGCCTCGTTTAAAGATGGTAACTCTGCTTCAGTCGCAATCCATCACTTTGCCGCAAGTGACGGGGCCAGGCGAGGCTTTACTGGGACGAGAGGAAAACTTGTCTGAGATGGGCAGCGCATCATCTGGTTATCTGGGAGCCTAAGTTTTGTCCAGATTTCATGCTAGCCAATGTTTTTTTTTCTAATTCCACATCTCAACCATAGAATAATTAAAAAACAAATGTGGAATCTTTTAAAAATGTTTTTATTTGCTTCACTTCAGTCACCTAGTGATTAGTAATTTAAACATGTTTTACTAAAACACAGCACCTTGTACCACAATATACACCAGTTTAAAAGGTACATAACATTTATTCTTAACAAGTGGTAGAATGGTTCTTATGTTTCAAACACACCTTTGGAAACCCATGGCTTAAATCACCCATAAAATGCCTTTTGCCTCTCCTAAATACCAATTTTCCACCTAAGTTCCCATCTAAATAATTCAGTATATGTGATAAGTGTATCTTAGAGGATTCCACAGGCAAACAAATGTGACGCAACCCAGCAGCAGCCTGAGACTTTATTAATTATAATTTAGGCATGATTAATGATAATTCCAAGACCGTGACTGTGCCTTCCCACAAAGCACCAGGTATTAAATGGATGCAGAGCAGCACTAATGGGTTGGAAGTTCTAAGAGATAAACGATCTGTCCCATCCCCATTAACGTTTACACAGGCGGAGGATTCTGCTCCAGCAGCCAATGGGTACAGCAACAGCTACATTAGTCCCGAGTAGGTTCACCAGCCACCTCACCTATCAGGATGGAGCCAACTGCATCCCATTTTTTTTACATCTCCAGTCAATTCCAGATTAAGAGAAACAAAGAACTATGGGAAAGAGTCCAGAGCAGGACCATGAAGATGCTGAGGGGGCTGGAACATCTCTGTGACAAGGAAAGGCTGGGAGCCCTGGGGTTGTTGAGAAGAGAAGCCTCAGAGGGGATCTGATCAATGCTGATCAGTAGCTAAAGGGTGGGGGGCAAGAGGATGGGGCCAGACTCTTGTCAGTGGTGCCCAGCAACAAGACAAGGGACAACAGGCACCAACTAGAACCCAGGAGGTTCCACCTGATCAGAAGGAGAAACTTCTTTGCTGTGAGGGTGGCAGAGCCTGGCCCAGGCTGTCCAGAGGTTGTGGAGTCCTTCTCTGGAGACATTCCAAATGTGCCTGGATGTGATCCTGGGCACCCTGCTCTGGGTGACCCTGCTGGAGCAGGGCGGTTGGATGAGATGATCTCCAGAGGTCCTTCTAACCCCTACCAGGCTGGGATTCTGTGATCTGGTTTCATTCGAACTGGACAAACACTGCATGTTGTGATCCTTGATTCACTAACCATTACTTTTTCTTCGGTTTATTATTGTGAGAGGACGAGGTTAACAGTTTAAAACTCTGAGGATGGTGAGACACTGGCACAGGTTGCCCAGGGAGGCTGTGGATGCTCCATCCCTGGAGGCATTCAAGGCCAGGTTGGATGGGGTTTTGAGCAACCTGGTGTAGTGGGAGGTGTCCCTGCCATGGCAGGGGGGTTGGAACTTGATGATCTTTAAGGTCCCTTCCAACCCAAACCATTCTGTGATTCTATGATTCTTTACTCTTCCTGTTCTAAAGGAACCAGGTTTCTACAGCTGGTGTCAGGAGACTAGAACAAGAAATAATAATCTAGTTAACCTTGTTCAAATGAAAAATTAAATAAAATAAAAATCTTCCTCATGGCCCCCCCCTCCAAAAGACATGGCAATCAGAGTTACAGTGAGCCTCAAAGCTTGTTGAGTGTAACTTAGAGGAGCAGTGTTAAGGATAATCTGTATTTGGCAAGACTAATTCCTGCTTCGCTATGAGGAAGGTAATGAAGATTTCCCTGAAACCTTTCAAGGAAAGGTTTTCACCCTATTCCTGCCCTGTAATATGAATTAGTAAAGTTCAAAACTGCCTTCTACACAAAGTTGTTTGTTTGTTCTTCTTTTACTTTTAAAAGTACAGCTTTTCAGAACTTAGTTTTTAATGCTTCTTTTTGCTTCACCTCAACACCACCTCATCCTTGAGCCAGGTTTCCAAAGCGCACACGCTTTGCTCTCCCAGGTGGTGGAAGTTTGGTTCCACTTCTGATCCCCACGTCTTCTCCAATCAGATCCCAGCAGCTGAAAGGCTTCACGCTGATCTTCAATCCAAAATAATTTCTTGGCAGTTTCTGCCATTGCTTTAAAGAGATTAATAACTCCACTGTTCTCTCTCCCTCTTTCTTGTAGGAAGCTCCTCCAGGATCAGCCTATCTATCAGCTCCTGGGTGCTCTGGAGATCTCCCAAATACCTTTCATGTATTTCTTTCTGTGTGCTTGCTTGCTCTCAATTCTTACTTGTCTTTCAGCGCTGACATCTTCCATTCAAATGCTCCACTTCAGAATTCTCTTACCTTAAAATACAACTGATGTGGGGTTTCTCTGCACACCCTTGTGACCACTCTTCCCCTACCTAGGCATTTCTCTATTTCCATTTTCAGCACTCACTCGGCTGCTCAATCTCTTGAATCTCCTTTTTTATTCTCCTTCTGCAACTTCTAACACTTTCCAGCTCAGCAGCTCCTTGCTCTTTACCCACCTCTATTTCTTTGTCTTGGCTGGGTAACACAAAACTCCATCAGCCATTCCTCTAATCTCATTTTTTATGCTGTTCCACAGCTCTTCACCATTCATTTCT
>JAVSBS010027735.1:121157-141063 GCA_033124195.1 Coracias cyanogaster
GTTAAGCAGGGGTTGGCCAGGACGCTTGTCTGCTCCTGACCAGCACAGTCCATCCTGTCTCCTTCTTAAACTCCTTTTTTCCTGGCCAAGTGACTCCCTGTCAGTGTGTGCCTGTGTGTACGTGCCCGCCGCTGGAGTGGGACCGGGGGTGACAGGCACCCAGGCATCTGTGGTGCCAGCAACGGGAGCCAGTCTGGTTGTGTATGTTGGTGTGTGATGGGGAGCAAATATTGCACTGGACTAGCTGGCTAGAAGTGTAAGCGTCCGGGGACCCACGTATGGAGATGGACGTAAGTCTAGGCTGGATGTGCCTGTGTCCACTGTATCGGGGAGCTGAAGGCACTGGTGACCCAAAGGGTCCCGGCCAACTGGGGTCTGTCGTGTCTGGACCTCCGTGTGTCTGTGTGTTTGCACGGGAGGCAACTGGAGGTGAGCGGATCCCAGTGCCTGTTGCTGGGCAGGCTCAGTGTCTATGGGCAGCTACCAGAGGGATCCACGTTGTATCCATACATTTTTTATACGTATACACATAGGTAAAAATATATATTTATATTTCCCACTAGACCTTCATCCTGATCAGGCTGAAAGGGGAAGGAGATGAGGCTGTTGGTGCTGCATATGTTTGTGTGAGTGTGTCTGTATTGATCTGTATAGCTGACCGTATATATATGTACTTAAATAGTATATACCTGTGTTTGTGTGTGTGCCTACTGGGAATATACTCTCAGCTGTGCTGCAGGTTGGTCCTGGGGGAGTGGAGCTGTGGCAGTGTCACCTCTCAGGCTCCTGGATCCAAGAACCCCTAACTGACCCTGGCAGAGGGTACCTGCAGGGCGCTGCAGCTCCTCGCCTTCGGATTTGAGCCAAAACAGCTGCGTCTCCGTTGTGCAGCAGGCAGGCTTTAAAACAAAACCCTGTCCCTTGCTCATCTAGAGCAGTGGGCAAAGAGAAAATGTCCCTCTTGTTGCTACGTGCCCAAATCCTTCATCTGTTTCCCTAACTGCTTCCTTACTCACTGATCTGTGTGCTTGCAATGCATGTGAGCAGAATGTATATCTACGATGAGCATTTTCCTTTTACACTTCTGAAATACAAGAATTTCCAATTGTATCAATAAGTAAAAACAATCTACTTTTTGTCAGGAGGGAATTTTTATAAATGGTAAAGTGCTCTGGAAATACATCTCCGGATAGAAATCCTGACCCCTTGTTGTTCATCATCTCAAAAGCCATTCTCATATAAACCTACAGAAGTGCAGAAGTGCTGGCAATCTGTCTCTGGCAATAAGTGAAATTCAGGTGACAATATCAAATGTAATTTCTTTCTTCAGAATCATAAGATGGTATGATGGGTGCAGCACGGCGGAGCCACCGTAACGCGCTATAAACTTAAACACAAGGTGATGTGGGGAAAAAAGTAAAGGTGGCTTTGTTGAGGTTATGCACTTAATGAAAAATAAATACCAACAAGCTTTCTTTTGCCAAATTTGACCACATTTTAGATCTCCAGCTGAATTGCTATATACACATTGCTGCCAAGGCTGCAGCTGACCCCAAAACATTAACCCAATGTAGCTAAAGCAGAATCTGGCTGTGGGACAGAATTGGCCAAATTTGGGAATGGAGACTGTAACTCACCTCTCCCCATTCCTGACCCCCTCTTTAATTAATTGTTGCCCTGGTTTGTGTGGGCCTTTTTCCCAAAGAAGCAGCAAAGTGATACCTTGCAAAAGAATCGGTCTCGAGCTCTTTGAACATTAATGCTTTTCTGAAGTAGTCTCTTACATCTGTAGTGTGGTGACTGTGACTGGCCAGACGCGTAACTAGGACTACACGTGTGTGTGAGGTTGTGCGCAGCTGGAGCCCTGCCAAGCGAACAGCCAGGGCAAGGCCCCCTCGCACTAAAACACAGGAGGGGGTCGGGCAAGCTTGTGATCAAACCCCTTGGTGTGGTGTGGGGCACCAAGTGATGGGGAGGAGGAGCTGCAGAGGCAGAGCTCACGCTCTGAATGCAGGTCTCATGGGCCACACGTTGGCTTTTGCACGCTGCGGCTCAAAACCCTCAAGAATGGGCAATTGCTCCACCAGACAAAGTGTCAACCCTCAAACCTTCCCAGGGCAGCGACATGTAGGGTCTGGCTGGCTCGGTACACCTGGCTGGCTGCACCACGCTGCTTCCCGGGGTGTACCACCATCCCTGCTGTCACCCTGGTCACCTTGGCCACCCTTGCTGAAGGCAATTGATTTTTTGGTCCCTGCTCAGAACAAATCCAGTGGATTCAGCCCCTCACAGGGAGGAGGTACAGCTGACAGCAGCCTGCTCTCACCAGAGCAATTAACTAAAATTAATTAAATTAATACAGAGCAATTAGCCTTGCCAGCTTCCTGAAGCCTGCTGTTGCATGACCTGCCCATGGCTGGGATGTTCTTCCCTTCCCTTGGGAAAATAGTGCCTGGGAGCACATTGCCCCTGCCCGAGTGCCCCAAACTGATGTGCTCATTAGGGGAGAGGGAGAGAAAGGTGGGTATTCAGAGGAGGCCAGTGCTTAGGTGAACTCACTCTGGTAGGCTAGATAAAGACCCTAAGGCATCCTGTCCTGAAGCAACATTAATTCCTTGCAGTGCTTCTTACAGTGAACAGGTTGCTAAATACTCTCTGCTGCTATCCCTTGTTATTTTTGCCATCATTGTGAATAACTCTGCAATTCAAGGTAGTCACTCTTTGCTCCTCCAAAGTGCTCCACTACAGAAGGTTGGGGGAAAAAAAACAGTACTATGCAAAATCTTAGAATCATAGAATGGTTTGGGTTGGAAGGGACCTCAAAGATCATCTAGTTCCAACCCTCCTGCCATGGGCAGGGACACCTCCCACCAGAGCAGGGTACTCAAAACCCCGTCCAACCTGGCCTTGAACACATCCAGTGATGGAGCATCCACAACTTCCCTGGGCAACCTGGCCAGTGTCTTACCACCCTCAGAGTGAAGAACTTCTTCCTAATTTCTAATCCAAATCTCCCTTCTTCCAGTTTGAAGCCATTACCCCTCATCCTGTCACTACAAGCCCTTGTAAGAAGTCCCTCCCCAGCTTTCTTGTAGGCCCCCTTCAGGTACTGGAAGGCTGCAACAAGTTCTCCCTGGAGCCTTCTCTTCTCCAGGCTGAACAACCCCAGCTCTCTCAGCCTGTCCTTGTTAGAGAGATGTTCCAGCCCTCTGATCATCTTCCCGGCCCACCTGCAGCCCCCCAGCAGCCTGGCAGGGAAGTGTTGTGCAGAGGTAGGAAGGAGCCGATGGCTTGCTGGAGGCTTGGGCTGGCTGTCTCACACCCTCCAGGCTGGTGGGTACGGCTGCCAAGCGAGACTCTCCCCGTGATGAAACGGCAAGTGGACCTCAGTGACTGCACGTGTGCAGGACATGTTCAGGGTGTAGCTGGGCTTCCTGCCCTGCTCCTGGGCCAGTCGCTGCCCTCCCCACCTGTTGATTTCAAGTGTTTCTCCCTCTTTCTCCACAGGAAGCAAAAATGCAAACGATAAAAATGGAAGGGAGGGAGGTAACGGAACAAGGGGTAAAACCCACCCTAGCTGGCCAGTTCAGCCCTGCAGTGGGGACCTGCCCTGGAAAAGGAACCTGCTAAACCCAGTCAACTAAAGTCACAAAATTCTACTCTCAGGCTGACTCTCTGGTTTTGAAATGTTTGCTGGTGTGCCTGGGGGGAAGGAGAAGGAAGAGAAATGCTGGAGCTGCAGCTGCCTGGCTCTCAGAGGAAGACACTGAGCTAAGCATTTTCAATGCAGTTCGTTTGTGTTTTCCCTAACGTGTCTGTGTTATATATACAGGGATATATGCTATATTTTAAGGAAACATATCTCTGAGGAGAATTGAAAAAGCATTTACTTAACAAATCATGTCTGTTTCTCAAGTAAATCTCCAATCTAAGGCAATGAACCATCCATATTGAAACTTGGAAGCTGTTTTTCTATGTATGATTAACACGGATTTCTAATGTCTGTGCTGTCAGTTCTGCTGGCTGCAACCTGCTTCAGAACTTATACAGGAAATTTCCGTGCTTGTCTGTTGAACAGAGACAAAGGAAATTTCAGAGGACAAATGAAGGATGCTCTTGGAAACGGTGGCTGTTAATTGGTACTCTGCTCTGTATTGATCTTGCTCTTCTGCTTCTGAATTTGACTGAGATCCCGCAACCCCAACCCAGGCAAAATGCCATTAAAGAGTTTTTGTCTGCGTTCACCCAGAAGCATGAAACCCTCTGTGGTTCTGATGTCCACCTTCTGAAATGCCTTTCCTTCCCCTTTCTCCACCAGAGGTGCCCATCCAGCAGACCTTGTCATTCCATACCCTGCCATAAAATCACAGGAATTTGCCCATCTAACTGGTCTATTAAAAAATTGTCCAGCACTCCCTGAAAAAAACACCCATATGGCTTGCAAAGCATCACTTAGTCTTTTTGCACTTTCATGTTTCATCCTGCAGCATCGCTGATGGTGTTGTAGCTTCAAGTTTCTCCACATTAATTGCAATGATATTTTTCAGTCTTTTCCTGCCAACCAGGCTGCTGGCTTTTGATCAGAAATCACATGTGTGCTAGAAAGAAGTGGTGGATTGCTGTCAGCTGGCTCCCGTCTGTTTGGCCATGAAGGGAAGGATGAGCTGCGCAACACGGGGCTTCTGGGGAGAGAATAGGTGTAAAATACACAAGTTATATGAAAGTAAATAGTAAATAGGGGCTTAAACCCCCCCCTAAGCAAGTCCAGGGGCCCCTGTTTATACAATACTGGGCTTGGAGTAGAAATTGTTTCTATCCTGGTCTCGCTGCTGAGCTGAGCTGACTGTAGACTGCTCACCTTCCTGCACATCCATGTTCCCATATGGGAGCTGGAGATAAAGATGCCAGGCTCCTTTATAAAGTCCTTTGGGACCTGCTGATGAAAAGCAGTAGGCATTATGTGAACACAGACCACCTCATTTTTGTGATGTGGCTTCTTATTCAGTCACGTTAAAAATTGTTCCTGTGGAGTGAAAAGGCATTAACATGTATGTAACAAATAGGTGAAGAAGCAGGCAGAGATAAGCAAAGATGAACGCAGCTCTCACTAGCTTGGCTGAGAAGAGGCGTCACACAGAGTGTTGGAACACAGCCTGCACACCAGACGAATTACGGATATGGGGACGTGCAGAGGGACCATTCAAAAGGGACAGCCAAGCCTTCCTGCAGATGAAGGAAGATCCATGCTGAGGGCAGTCTTGTTTCTCCCTAGGAGATTTTGGGTACAAAGATGCCCAGATGTGTGACATAATGCCTCCTTGGTAGCCCCCAGGTTTCTGGAAAACGATGAACGTGTTCTGTGTGTGTCGTACAGATGGTATTTGTGTGCTGGGTACATGCAGTGCCACCAGCAAGTACAGGACCTACGTCATGGCCACATGGCAACGCCGTGTCCATGCATGGGAAGGCTGCTCTTACTGAGCACCCAGTGCATGCTTGGTCAGCTTCTACTCTCCAGGGAGGCCCAACATTTCCAGATATAGCTCCCATGCAGAAGCACCAAATAGTCTGCCAGATGACCTGATAAGACAGTCCTGGATAAAAGTAAAAACCTTCTTTGCTCTTCCCCACACGAATGAGGAACTTGTTGAAGATCAAAGGAAGAGGAATGCTTCAGGGAGGGGAGGTTACCAAAGTGCTCTGCAGTCCAGCTCACTGGCATCAGGCATTAAACTCGCCTCCTTCCTAGAGGAATTGCAGGGAGCCCAGCTTTGTTTGGAAGGGAGGTTTGTCAGAACTCGTGTGATGGATAATGCAAAAAGTTTCCATCAAGGAAATAAAAAGGGGAGGTGGAATCTTTTAGCGTTTTTCCATTACTATTTGGGTAACTGGAAGAGCTACTTGTGAAACTCTGAAGCAACAGTGAATTCCTGGAGAGAGACGAGATGCCCCAAACACTTTGTTTCTGACAAAAACTGTTCTGAGTTTTGCTCTCTGAAAACAAAAAGTGAGCAAATGCCAGACCGGTCATCCAAGTCACTCTAGAGTTCAGAGCTTGTTTTATGTCATCTTTGTCAGGGACCTCTTGTAAACAGGTTTTTTTCAAGTTCCCTGCTTTCCCTCTCTTACTCAACATTTCTTTTGAATATCTTCATTTTCCTTTTCTAAGGCAGCACATTCTACTTCTCAATTCTCTCTCGCGTCTCCCCTTCCCTTGCTGTAAAGAGCACAGAAATTTGCTCCATGTATTGATTGGACTTTCCTGCGCCGGTAACTTCTGGTTTGTCTCAGGCAGTGCAGTAGGCTTGTGTGATTAATAGGTAGTGCCTGTATGTGATTTCCTGTACCAATACATGGGATAAAGGCAAAGTTCTCCCAGCCTTGAAGAGGAACTGAATGTAAAAGAGTTCTCCATTTGAAGGAGGCTTTCAGAAGCCAGTTGAAGGAGCGCTAAACACTTACAGGCACAGAAATTGGCAAGATCACAGTTTTGCCACGCAAGCTGCAATTTGATTAATGTGGCAGCTGTTTGACGGGAAATTAGGAGAGAGTTTTGAGAGTCATCAGAGGAAATTAGGCCATCTTATGCTTTTAAAGCTCTTTAAAACTCAGTGGTGCTTCTCCTCCCCTGGAGGTTTATGAGCATGCAAGCAACTTCTGTATTTAATCAAGCAAGCAAGCACAGCACAAAGGCTGAAAATACTTCCCAAGGGCAGTGGGACTCGATGTCCATGTGATAACAGACCAGAAATCTTAGTTTCTGGAAATCTGGACCTCACCATCTTGGTTTGCATTGTCCAGCTCCTCAATTGTATATCTCACTTTATCCACTGCTGAGGTGCAATTTAGAAGCACTCCATAGGAGCAGGCGCTGAACATGGCCTGACAGACACCTCTAGAAGTCTCCTTGATCTCAGAAGGATCTCTCAGTAGGTTGGACTATCTGTCCAGAATAAATCTTGGTTCCCTCCAGCAGAGGGAAGTAGGCAAGGTGTCTGAACTATGTGGAAAAGAAGGTCCCATGGCATGAATTATCTACTTCCCCTGGTGGGAGCAGGGTGGTTCTAATCAATGCATTATAAAAAAACAGAGAAACCTCTTTCCTGCAAGTGATCAACATAAGCTGGTTTTGAGACAAGTCTACTTCAAGGTGGGTAAACTCGGAGTCAGTCAGCAGCGTTAAGAATGCCCAGGAAGCTTTGTGGTGTTAATGAAGGTTTCACTGGGGTTTTCAGACTTTAAAACTCTGCTTTTCTACCAGACGTGGGAATGCAAAATTAATGCAGATGCAATAACCGTGGCCCAGTGGAGGGGTTTCAGGCTGGAACTCAGAAGATCTAGTTTCTGTTCTGGGATGTGCTGACTGTGACATGGGAAAATATTCCATGCTAGATTTAGGACCCTTTAATATTTTTGGCAGTCACAAATCCAGTTTTATCCTTCTGTGCTCCCAACCATTCTGCAGAATTAGCTCTCCAATGGTTGAGTCCCCAGGGCCAAAGCTTTTTAACCTCCAGCCTGGAAACTACTAACTGGCTGTAAGATGCCAGAGGGTGACCTGTGGAAACACTACAATTTAAAAACAAAATGAAATTATCACCAGTGACAGCATGAACAGGCAGAACGGGGAAAATACAAGCACTGAACATCCCTAAGTGTGTTTGATTGCAAATAAAAGCTACTCTAGTGACTGCAGGGAAGAGCCTTTTGATTTGTTTCCCAAAATATGAAAGCTGCTCTGGGTTTGAGAAGCATCACTTTCAATACGTGGCTTTTTGCTGCTGTCCGTGCAGCCAAACATACACGTCTCTGACAAGGCCGAGCCGCGTGTCTTGTATTTACATGCCATCATGCTGCCCAGACTGCTGCTTCCCAACCTGTTCTGCACCTGGAGTCAAAGTTCATCTCATCTCTGCCCAGAAAATCTGCAGGTGACTTGTGTTTTCCCTCTTATGCATGAATGCTGCACTTAAGGCATTCATTCAGGTTGTAGAAGAATCAAATTCAACCCCCTCATCCACCCTGAGGGAATGTGAAATCTCATCTCCCACCTTTTGGGAGCTTGTGCTTGCATTCAGGCTCCCGGGACCTCTCAGCCCTCCCAGTGGAGCCCTCCCACTCCCTGTGGAGCATTTCCATCTTTCCAGAGCCAACTGTGACCTCCACCTCACAACAGAGGGTGTTTGCCTGGAGGAGGAGGGGAGACATGGGGTCCAGTCCTCGCTCAAATTAAAAGCTCCGTGTTTTAGTAACACGTTTGCTAACATGGTTTTAAAGAAAGGCAGAGCACTGAAATGGGGAGCCAAGGCAGTGAGAAAACTCCTGGAAAAACTGCTTATTGAAGTGATGAACAAGCTTTTTGCATTTGGAGCCTTTAGTGCAAGTAAAGAAAGCATGTTTCCTTTTTTTCAGTTTCTTCGTTTTAGCTTGGTCAGCAACTTGTTCATTAGAAATGAAAAATTAATTACAGGTTAAAGAAGGCAGAAATTTCTTTTACCAACCCACCAGTCTATGAATAAACAGGGACACCAGGGCTGAGATCTACTCATTCTAGGCTGTTTAAGCACTGGTTAACAGTGGTTTCATGAACATCCATTTTCTTTATTTAATAATTCACTTTAAATACAAAATGTGTTTTGACACCTCCTTCTTCTTTCACATCCCAATTGTTTAATGTGACTTTATTTGATAATGAAAACCAGCGCTGCCTTTTTATATGTTTTTATAGAGTAATTTCTATCCAGAGGCAATTCAACCTAACTCCTAAGGAAAGAAATTGAATTACCTAGGAAATAAAAAATATAATTTGCCTTTTTCTAATATAATAAAAAGTAAGCACTAAGCATTTGAATAAAAATTTCGGTTATGTATTTGAATGTACACGTATCACATTCTAAGTTAGCAAGATGAAGTGCTGGGGTCTGAGCTGTAGGCCCCAAATGAAAGTTGACATATGGATGAATAACAACCTAACAATATATTTTGTAATAGAAACCAGCAGAGAATTTTCCTCTGTTTTTAGACATGCAGCAAGAACGTGAGAATGAGTGATTAAGACTAAAATAGATAAAGAGATTCCTTTGGGTCCCTCCCCAGGCCCTGGACAGGCTTTGGGCAGAATCCAATAAGGAGAAGAACAACAGGCGTTCTGCTTTTGGAGTTTTCTGAAGGTCATTTGTATGACCAGGATTGTTTATTCAGTGGTATAAAAGCTGGACCCACTTGCAGTAAATTCGGAAGCCGGCCTACGGGTGGATGCACTGCGTAGGACTTCCCCGTTACCGGGAGGGTTCCCCGAATCTTCGCTGCAGCCGGGGCTCCCCAGTGAACACGGGACTGGTCGAGGGTAACGTATTTGGCAATGTATCTTCCTTGTAATCACTATAGTGACTTCTGTGTTAGATTTATTACCTTTCTCATTCCTTCTGACTATATTATGTCATTTCTGTATCCTCTGGAAATAGACAGTAGAACAAGTTTATGCCTTGTGTTGGCGGCTGTATCCTTTCTGCTGATCCGGGTAATTGGCAAAACACGAGACAAGAAAGTTTGAAATACAACAAAAGGCTTTAGGTGCTATGGAAGAAATCTCAGTGGTTGCCGACTATGAAGCATCAACTCTTCTTTGGAAAAATGATTAAATGCAAATGCGAAACAGGAATAAAACCCGAGAACTTTGACCGAGGTCACTTGCTTTCTCCTTTAAGTGACAACGAAAATAGATTGTTTAAATCCCACATGTATGAATCACTCCACCCAGCTCATTTTTCACAACAGGAGGTAGCAAGTTTTCATGCCTCTGTGGTCACAAGGAGCAGGGAGGAAGGAGGCACTGCTGCTAACCCTGTCACTGCTGCCTGCGGTTTCGGTTCACCTCTGCCTACTCCCAGCCCTCCTTCGCAAAGGGCTTCCAGCAAATGTACTTTTTGCCTCACGTTTCTCTGAGGTGCTTTTCTGAGGAGTAAGGCACTTGTGTTCTCTGCCTGGCCTTTCCCCTCTCCGAACACGGATCTCTCTACCCTTGTCCTGCCTGTCTCGCTCATGTTCCCCACAGATCTCTTGTGATAGAAAGATACCTCTGAAACCATCAGGTTCATCTGCCCAGAAACACTTGGAAGATCCCGAGATTTCTGTGGAGCAGCAAAGCACAACTTGTGAGGTTTCTGGGGCATGCAGGAAACTGGGACCCACTGCATCTGAAGGGATAAAACCAGAGAGCTAGAGTTTGGCATCCTGGGAAGAAGAAAAGCGATCAGCCTGGATGCATCAATTCAGCCCAGCAAAGGAGATGCCGTTGTTACCTGGGACACGTCTGCTCCTTCCATCCTTTCTGTCTGACTCTCAGAGTCACTCCAGCATTACATGTCCTGCCCACATTTTGTACTAAACCAGCCCAGCCCAAACGCAGCGTAACCCCCCTGGGTACCTGTGGGACATGACTTCTGCGGCATTTCCAAGGGCAGCCCAGTCCTTCTGCCGGGATGCTGCTGTGCATGCAGGGGACCAAATTCCCTGATCCCAGCTGTTGCTTCTGAATTATTCCAAGACTGTTTAGCATTGCTTTTGGGTTGGGGTTTTTTGCAAAATAAACATGCTGAGTGCAGCCATCAATATTCAGATCAAATACCAGTGCTTGATGCGCTGCCTGGGGGGTAATGAGAAACAGGAGATGACATTGGGGGCTGCTAATACTTGCTAGCTACTGGTTAGCTCTACTGCTTGTCTGATGTGGGGGAACCGACTCAGGGCAGGTTTGTCTGCTGTGACTGAAAGACATAACTGCAGGATTGCAAAGCCTTGTGACTGTGCTTACTTGGAGAATTTAACGTAGAGAAGAGCAGGATTTGCATCCACGTGAGTCTGCTTTGAATCTAGGCTTAGGGCATTTGCTGTGAGAAAAAAGGTTTGTATTTCCCCCCTCCTTAATTGACAGAAAAATGAGTCACAATTTAATTCTGGGCCACTTTCTATGCCAGATGAATGGTACAATGATTATTTGCTCAGATATGTGAAATGATAAAAAACAATGCAAAGATGAGAACGTCACATTCCAACACTCAAATAACAGAGATTCTCCTTCCCTCAGCTGGGGTCTGAAATGCCTGTATTTTTTCAGGTGTGAAATGAGTGAATGAAAATGCAAGCATCTCTCCGTTCAAGATGTGCATGAGTTCATGGCAAGTGCTTCATGCTTATTTTCGACTCGCCTTTGAGCCTTGGCTTTTCATGGTAAGTAATAAAAATTATGCCTCTGACAGAGATATTAAATTGAACACTGCCAGCGATTGCATTGCTGCATTCAGCACCCTCCTTTGTCTTGCCTCCTGTTAGAACAATAGAAGCACAGTCATACATTTTACAGTGTCCCACATAGAGTCTATGTGGGACACGGCCCGACGTGTACTGCCTTACATTCGTGATTCCATACAGTCCTTAATAAAGCTGCCCTACTTTCTTTGTTGCTATGCTTTTGCAATATTAGAAGTGCTGAGTGCTATAGCATAGCCTTATTTATATATATATAAAAATATTTTCCTGTTACTAAGTGATCCTCATCCATCTACTTTTGGTCGTTTGTCCTACACTGAAAGGTGATGTGTCCTTCAGCATCGGAAAGGCGCAAACGCAGCTGGAACACTGTCCTCTGCGTTAGAGGTGTGTGGCAACGGGAAGCTCCCTGCTGCAGCCCTCACTCTCATGAGGAATCATTAAGTTCTTTCATGAGGGTTTATTTAATAAACTGCAGTTGCTGCACCAGTTCCTAAAATGCGAAGTATCCGTTTTATTCCCAATGATTAATGCCTGAAGCCTGGTGATGATATATATAGTTATCTGAACTGTTAGAATACTTTTGAAGAAACATTCTCCCCTTAAATGAAGTTCCTTTGAAAGATTGTATTCTCATTTCAAGAGGAAGATTAAGTCTTGCTTAAATATTAACAGGAATTCCTGGCGTGGAAATTATCTGTTGATCCTGAGTTGGGAGTCAGTCTCTGGCTGTTATGATTTCAGAGAACATCTCAAAAATGTAACCTCATTAAAGCCGATGCCTGGTTGCCTGCCTCAGTTTGCAGATGTCATGAGCAAGTTGCTCTCCCCTGTTCATTTTGATGGTGATAGTTCAGGCCTGGATACCAGAAATGGTTGAGTTTGACTGTGTTCCTTCAGGCACACCAGAGGAGGACCTGTTCTGAATGACAGCATGCACAGGGCAAGGCGGAAGAGGAAGGGGAAGCAATTAAGCCTCATTTCAAGAAGGAAGTCTCCAGCTTTGAAAAAGCCAAGAAATACCTTTGGCCCTTAGGAGAGACAGAGAATTAAAAAACCATCTGATTGTTTCTTTGTTATAAGGAAACCAGTGCTGCAAATTTCCGATCCCCTGAACCACTTGGCAGCGTGCTCTCCTCACCCCGTGCGGATGGGGACCTGAGGGATCCCAGGGATGGACTGGCCTTCCTGCTCCGACCAGGAGATGGTTCTGCCTTCCTGAGCATGACAACACTCACCTTCTTTACTGCAGACATCATACAGGTTCAATACTTGCCTGGATCAAAGAAAGAATCTCCAGAAAGAGCCAAAAATAATGATTTTACTATTGCAGATAAAGGAGAATTTACAGAGAGCCAGCAGCCTAGAAACTGGGCTGACTTTACCCTTTGCACAATTCAAGAGCACACAATTGACCACTATTGATTTAACGAAGCAAGGTCACAGAGCAGGTAACGCAGGCCAGCCTTCAACACGATCGCATCACTACAGTAGGCGAAACTAAAGCCTGAGAATTAATAGTTTTACAGCCTTAGGGAGCATGGTTTTAAGGGAGCAATGGCTGTGCAGAGGCACGCCAATGTCTGAAAGCAAACTGCACTCACCTCGCTTGTGCTACGGTGAGTCAGCAGAGACCTAACTCTTGTTTTTTTCTCATTGTTTTTTCTTCTCAATGCATAAAAAAGGAAGAATCGTTACGTTGCATTTCTTTTTCAGGTTAAAAATAATCACAGTACCAATCCACAGCTCCAAATCCATCGAAATGGAAACAAAGGAGGAAGGCTGCCCAGGGTCCCAGGATCAGGGACCTCAGCAGGTAATGCAGTCAATCCCCCTGCCTCAGTAGCTTTCTGGTTGGTAGCCTAGCAGGGGAAGGAGAAGGCTGGCATTTCAGCGTGTCCAGGAAGCTAATGAATCTGGTTTCAGACTAGGAAAAGTGCACGCTTCGGTACTGAGTATCATAAAAAAGTAGAAGTGTGAAGACCAGCAGCGGGTCGCGAGCCTGCATTGGAAGAGAGCACTCTCCAGAGGCAATTAGGTGGGTTCTTCTATTCCCAGGGAACAGATCCTCCTGGGATTCAGTATCTTCTTAGCGCACACAGGACAGGGGCTTGTTGCAACAGGTAGACAGAAATTCCTGCCTCCCCTGCCTGAATCGCTGAGCCTTTGTGAAACAGCAGTGGGTTTTCCATTGTGAGATGTAACTGATGTGCCATATCCCGAAGGCTGTCCAAACCTATTTAACCTATCTGACATGTAAAAATTATTCACGCAATAGATATATTTTCCTTGAAAGCCCATTCTATAACTGCCCCTGTTAAGGCTTCTTGCAAGCTGTGTTGAAATCCCAGCTGCTTTCAGAGAGAGGACGCTTGAGAAGGGGTGTGACTAACTCCAGCGTGGAGCAGCCTTGTGCTACATTCCCCAGTAAAAGAGGGATTTCTACCAAACTGAACCCTTTCTAAACCCACGCTACGCAGGCAGGCTTAGAAGTCTGGAAACCACACGTGTTCGCTTTCACGCGCTCCTGCATGACTAACAAAGTGATGATTCTCTGCTATTTTCATCCCAAAGTAACATCTCCGCTGCCCTGCAAGCAATATGCAACGTTTTATAGCTAAAGTAATAACCACACAGGCAGCGTTGTTACAGATAATAGCACAGCACTTAACAAGTGTGATAGCATGCAAACCACCGCTTAGGCTCAAAACCATTTTTCAGAACTAAGGAATTCTGTACGACTCATTCACCCTGTTATCTTTTCTTTCCCTGGCAAAGTACAAATAGGAGAATCCCCTTCTCCATGGGTCTGCTTACACATTTCAATAACCATGGATTCGCTAAGGTGGCTTAGTAAGCTTTAGCTGCTTCTGCCCAGTCCATTGCGTTTGCTCAGAGCCTCTGGATGCCTGGCAGGAGCGCAGGCAGAGCGGCAAATGGCCGAGGCACAGGTACAGAAAGTTAAATTTAGTGTGGGCAGGAATCCTCCAGGGCCTGAGCAATGGGCCCTGAATTAAAGTTGATGTACAGATGATTCTCACAACCAGATAGTGTGTTTTTGTGACAGAAACCAGCAGAAGATTTTTCTCTGCTGGGAAACCAGCTGATTAGCTGTGAGAACAGACACTCAGCCATCCTGAGGAATGTGTGATTAAAACCAAAACAGATAGAGATACCCCCTTTTTGGGTTCCTTCCCAGGCTTGGCTGACCTTGGACAGAACCCCCTAAGGAGGAAAGATGCCAGGTGTCCTGCTTCTGAAGTGATTTTTAAGGTTGCTAACGCAACTGGAGTTGTTTATTTAGTAGTATAAAAGCTGGCCCCACTTGCAGCGAACTTCGGTAGCCTCACCTACAGGTGGACGCACTGCAGAGAGCTTCCCAATTGCCAGGAAAAGGTTCTCCAAACCCGCGTGGTAACCGAGGCTCCCCAGCGACTGCGGGTCTGGGTGGTGGTAACACAAAACTCCATCAGCCATTCCTCTAATCTCATTTTTTATGCTGTTCCACAGCTCTTCACCATTCATTTCTCCTTTCGCCAGAGACAAAATTCCACCCCCCAACTCCTTTGTTTTCTTTTCTGTATCTGGCTCTTTCCATCTGTGCTTCTCGTAGATCTTAGCTCTTGACATTTTTTTGGTGGCTCTTCATTTCACTGCTGCCAGCAGCACCGTTAGCTCTGGAGGTAATTCTGTGAGAGAGGAAGCCTCCGACGGCCTTCGGAACGTACCCTGATTTACAGCAAACTCCCTCTAGAGCCATCCATTCTTGTTCACCATCACTGGCAATTCACTGCATCTTTGGAGGACAGGGATTATTCTGAGACTGAACTGGCTCATGTAAATAATCAGGAATTTCAGAGAGAGTTAAAAAGGTAAGCACAGGCATGGCTAAAAAAAAAAAAATACGTTTCCTATTTTAATTAGAGCATGCTTGCAGGTCATGGCAGTGTTTGTGTTGCTTTGGGGGTTATTTCTGCATATCAAAAAATGTTTGGTCTATGACACTACCACTACCAGCTCTATTTATATGACGGTACATAACTGGATTTTGCTAAAAGTTCTGCTCTATCTTTCAGTTCGGAGATCGTTTATATTAATTGATATTGTTTTTTTTCTAAGTGTAGAGGAAATATGTTGACAGAGGGAAAAAAAACATTTAGAATATAAAAACAGGCTGACAGAGATAATACTGTTCACTAAAGGCAGAACAAATCCAGCCTGCTCCAACAGAGACCAATCCACAGTCTTCTTCCCATCACCTTTTTAACACTCAAAAGTCTCATAACCAAGACCAGAAATGATGTCACATAAAATCATGATAGAATCATAGAATGGTTTGAGTTGGAAGGGACCTCAAAGAACACCTCGTTCCAATGCCCCTGCCATGGGCAGGGACACCTCCCACTAGATCAGCTTGCTCAAAGCTACATCCAGTCTGGCCTTGAGCAACTCCAGGGATGGGGCATCCAGGAAACATCTTCCAGTGTCTCATCACCCTAAGAGTGAAGAATTTCCTCCTAATTTCCAATCTAAATCTCCCTTCCAGTTTGAAACCATTACCCCTTGTCCTATTGCTACAAGGCCTTTGTAAAAAGCCCCTCCCCAGCTTTCTGACAGGTCCCCTTTAAGTCCTGAAAGGCTGCAAGCAGGTCACTGCGGAGCCTTCTCTTCTCCAGGCTGAACAAGCCCAGCTCTCTCAGCCTGGCCTCACAGCAGAGGGCTTCCAGCCCTCGGATCATCATCATAGCCCTCCTCTGACCTGCTCCAATACATCCATGTCCTACTTATGTTGTGGGCTCCACGTGTTGTTGAGTGTATTCTGCCACTCAGGACCATGTTTCTTCCACAACCACACTGGCCCATCACCAGGCATAGATCCTTAACGGGACCCACACATAGATGCTCCCCACTCTTCTCTTTTGAAGATCCTTGACAAATCCATGTGACTAAAGAGACGTTTGTTGAGCTACACAGCTAGGAACTGTCACAGGACACAGCCCAGGACATGGCCCTGCTCCAGCTAATGTCACAAAACCATGGAACCATTTTGATTGGAAGACATCTTTAAGACCATAAAGTCCAACTGTTAACCCAGCACTACCAAGTCACCACTAAACCATGTCCCTCAGCACCACAACTCCACAGCCCTGAGACCCCTCTAGGAAGGGGGACTCCACCACTGCCCTGGGCAGCCTGGGCCAGCCCCTGACAACCCTTTTGAGGAAGACATTTTTCCTCATATCCAACCTAAACCTTCCCTGGTGCAACTTGAGGCTGTTTCCTCCTGTCCTATCATCGTAAGAATAAGCAATAAAAAATTATAACAAATTCTCTTCTGAAAATGAGATCCAAAAAGACACTTTTTCTTATTCCTATGTTCATTACGCACGTACTTGAGAGGAGAGAAAACACATTTTCCCTTCTTTGGCCATACAAAAACCTTATGATAAATTCAGCATATAATTAACATATGTTTGTCAACTCCTTGTTTCACTGGAGGCCTTTAGCCCAATATTTTCTGTACAAGCCATATAGACAGTGCCACCATTCAAAGGTTCTGCTGCAAACCTAAGACGTCCTGGTAAATAAAAGGGTTGGACTCAGTACGAGGTGAGTCATATTTGGGTTTCCAGTCGTTCCAGGTAACTCAGCTATTCGGTCTTAAAATATTTTTACTTTTCGTGTATTATTTAGCGTTGTGAAGAGAAAATTCTTTGTTACAAGCCACAGGGAGAAGAAGAAAAAGAAATTCATTGTATATGATCAGCTGCTCCTGGGACACAGAGACATTGCCATGTGCCAAGTCAAATTAAGCTCAGACACAAAGATGTGAATAAAGCTTTAAAATGGAGATAAAGCAGGGAAATTAAATAGATCACTTGGAAAAACACAACTAACTTCATTCGGGACTGGATTTTACACACGGGCCGATGTGTGGCTAAAATTCCAGGTTTCTGCGAAGGAAAATGCTCTTCCCACAAATGCGTGGAGGCAGAAAGAAGAGAGCAGTGTGTAGAGAGAGGGGAGAATGCAGATGGGCTTTCTCAAGCCTTGCTTTAAGCCAATGCATCAAGAACAAATTTCTACTAATCAGAAGCCAACGAAATCTGGTTTTAAAAGATCCAAAACAGAATCAGAACCAAAGTGAGCTGCATTCATATTGAAATCAGCACTGCTAGAGAAGAGATTTTAAGAGAACAACTTCTGTTTTGCCAAGGGCAAGCTTCAAATTTGCAGTCTGGTCTCATCTCCTCACTCCAACCTTTCTCTATCACGCTTTGCATTTTGACTCCTCTCAATAAACTCGGCATTTCTGAACCCCAGCTGTCAAACGTGGCTCTAATGGGACTCAATGAACTTCTGCTGGGGTGGGTCATTAGAAAACGTTACTATGTTGTTGCAAATAGACATAGCGCTGGACAAACACAGATTTCCTACCTGGAAGGACTTGTAACACAGGTAAACTCGCCAAATAATCAGGGTAATCAAGGTATATTGTGGCCGGGCAAAAATTTGGCAGATTTTAGTGGCACTGAACAGTGTTGCTGAAGGAAAAGTAATCAATAAAATAAAATAAAATAAAGAAATTAAGACAATGGAACCAAAGGCAGAGGCCAGCTAATATACTGGTGCATGACACTTCAGAGCTCTGCAAATGAGGAGCTTAACTGTAATACAGTAAAGGACGGAAAATCATTCATGTCTAGAAGAAAAACACAGGAATCTACATCAAACATTGTCATGAATATCGAAAGAGTTTGTTCAAGTCCATTTCAGCTGCTGTATAAGGGATGTCAGTACTTGGATGGCTTGAGAAAGACACTCCAGCAATAATAAAAGGCAAAAATGAAACAATATGTGAAATATGAAAAAATGCTCACTGAGGAAGATGACATCTCACTGTTTTCCAAACTAGAGCTTAATTTTTTTTGAGAAAGGAGGATGAAAGAGTAGATTTGGGAATTATAAGCAAAGATAGTGCTGTTAAAGGCTGGGAAGATCTAAGACAGGACTGAAATAGAGCAGTGTCCACCTGAATAAAACAAAAGCAGATTCACTGCAATCATCTGCTCACTCACTGAGATACTCGATATGTGGGCAAGAAAACTCAGGGATGACCAAAACCTCAATCATTTACTGAAAATAAATAGATAAATCAATCATGAAAACAAAGACTGTAACAACAACCGCTGCCACCTCAATACATAAATACATAAACTAAGGTTAGCGGCAGGGTACGAATGATTTAATGAGTCCTAAAAGATGTCCTGGTAGCGTGTGATATTGATGTAAGTGAGGGATAATTAATGGGATGAAACCGCTTCTCACCTTTAAATAATACCCTAAAGCCATGCATGATTTTTCTTAGTTTCTTTTTGTACCCCATCCTTCTGCGAAATTCCACCGCAACTGATACGAGATTATGCAAACCACACGCACAAGGTCACCTTGACAGGATGGCAGCTCCGTGGATTTGTATTTTTCTTACTCTTTGGGAGTGGATCCAGGCGTACCAGCAAATACATCTTCCAGCCACTCTCACAGGCAGCTCCACATTTTGTTTTTCAGTCTCCACTCCCACAGCAGTGAAATTTCTGGGCACCTCGCCAAATGATATTTAATTAAAAGCCACTCTGGTTTTGATTCTTCAGTAACTTGGTTACCAGTTCCACTGACCATTTCTGTGGTGAAAGGAATTTAATACAAAAACGGGGTTTCTACTGTGTCGACAGAACTGGTGATGGTATAATTTGGAGTGTGGAGCCAGCTGGCGGTGCAGGTTGCTTTAAAAGCGCAGAGAAGGAAAATATAGAAAAAGCTGAGATACAAAAGGCCCAAATCAATGGAGTATCATGTACAATAAAGCTCTATAAATTTTAGTTGACCATTTGGCAAACCCATGAGCCCCCAATTCTGTCGGCAGAGAGGCAGTTCTCCCAGAGTACCCCAAAGTTCTTGCTGCCTGTGTTAAAGCCTGGTATCAGAAAAAAGAAAAAAAGGATATTTAATTTAAACTGCACCTCATGCACTCAGAGGGCTGATTAAACCTACCTCACACAGAGACACACACCAATGGAGAGCATCAATGTTTCTTGGATAATAAAGGGATAGAAGTGTCGTCCTGAAGAATGCACTAGAATCATAGAATGGTTTGGGTTGGAAGGAACCTTAAAGACCATCTAGCTCCTACCCCTCTGTCATGGGCAGGGACGCCTCCCACTAGACCACGTTGCTCAGAGCCACATCCAACCTGGTCTTGAACACATCCAGGGATGGAGCATCCACAACTTCCCTGGACAACCTGGGCCAGGGTCTCATCAACCTCAGAGTGAAGAACTTCTTCCAATTCCTAATCCAAATCTTCCATCTTCCAATTTGAAGCCACCACCCCTAGTCTTATCACTACAAGGCCTTATAAAAAGTCCTTCCCCAGGCTCCCCTCAGATACTGGAAGGCCACAATGAGGTCTCCCCAGAGCCTTCTCTTCTCCAGGCTGAATAGCCACAACTCTCTCAGCCTGGCCTCACAGCAGAGGGCTTCCAGCCCTCCCATCATCTCCATGGCCTCCTCTGGCCCTGCTCCACCAGGTCCATGTCTCTGCTGTGCTGAGGACTCCAGAGCTGCCCCAGCACTGCAG
>JAVSBS010027736.1:0-36411 GCA_033124195.1 Coracias cyanogaster
ACACGATCCTGGGCCCCCTGCTCTGGGTGAGCTGCTGGAGCAGGGGCTTGGATGAGATGATCTCCAGAGGTCCCTTCAACCCCACCATGCTGGGATTCTGGGTTTAGACCATCCGATCACGACCGCTTCAGCACTGGAGCTGAAGGTACAACTCTACACAAACTCGAGCAGAGTTCCCTCTGCAATTCACTGGCCACAGAGGGTTAAAGCATTTATCCCAGCGTCCAGCATCTCTTTATGAGGAAAGGAGAAGGCTCCACCATCCTGGAATACTGCCTTATTCTTTCTGATTGCAAATCTGAATTTTGTTGGTGAGAAGCACCCACAACTCTACGTATTTGACCCTCGCTTAGCCTCTGACATTAGCGATGCAGAAAATTCACAGTCCCACCAAACCAGGGAAACTGTAATTGCATCTCCGCTGACAGATGCTGGTTGTTGAACTGTGAGGAGCAACAGGGGATTTCTTGCTCTCTGTTCTTAAAGGCACAGAAAGATGGAGCTCCCTTGTTCCTCACCGACCGCAATTATTTTCTGTCTTTTCCAGATTAAGCTGCACATTTCTTCCCTGCTGAGCTTCCACTCGTATCAGACTGTGCCTGGTTCTTATACTGAGGGTGCGCGGAAGTGATGGAGAAGAAAGAAAGAATGAAAGAGGGAGGGAGAAAGGGAGGGAAGGAGGAGTAACAATAACAGCAACAGTTTCTCTTCCTCTCATTTTAGGTCAGAAAAAGTCTTCCCAACTTTAAGAAAGGCATATTGAAAAAAAGCAAAAAAAAAAAAAATCAGTAAATTCGTGAACATGCAGTTATTACTTAGCAGACAAATTACATTTTTTCCGAAATGTTCCAAAATGCATTCATTTTCAGAGTACATTACTTTCATAATACTGTGTGGAACATTAAATGAGAATTTCCCTGACTTGGCTACAGAGCACATTTTTATATTTCATCGTCTGACACAGAGCCCAGGGTAACTAATGAAAATCTTTTCGAAAAGTGACAATCTTGTCTAGCAGCCTCGCCTGTTGAAGAGATTGCAACATAAAACAGATGAGTGCCCTGCTTGACAGCTAATTGTGTCGGGCTTAATTACAACAAGCAGAATTTAATCGGCTGTGCAGTGCAGTTTTTTAGGACGGGGGAACCATCTGGAATGTACCTTGCTCCCGGGCTGATGGAGGGGCGGGCAGCGCTGGGTTTCAAAGACAGGGGAGCAACTGTGCGCGGATTTAAATGCAGGAGTCGCTCCTTCCTTAGTGTATTTCATTTGAGCTGTTTGATGAATTTTAGAGATATTTATGCAAACCGGCACGCTGTTGCCTTGTGAAGACAAGGTTTTGGAAAGCTTCCCAGGCTCAATTTGATGAGCCTCGTTCCCCTCTGTGGCCCTGTGCTGTGGCCAGACCTTGACACAGAGCTGTCAAGTTGCACATATTGAGTCACTCTCTCGGCCCCTCACCTCGCAAGCTCCACCGCGACGCCTTCCTCCCACCCTGCCCCTGCGATGCTCCGTCCGGCTCCAGCAAGAGTGAGCAGTCCCAGCACGGGACAGAGCTCTGCCGCAGCCACGGCAAAGTGCTGCCATCCCATGTTTCTCAGCTTGGACTCGTTGGCCCATCCCACCTTGCAGCCTGGCCTCGCTCACCAGAACACCGGGAGGCGAAATATTTGAAGGGGACGTGCCCAAAGTTGGGGATCTCCAGGCTTTCAGCAGGAGGGAAGGGAGAATCGGCCCTTTGCATTGTGTTCTGTCCCAGTTCAAGGCCGAACGTGGACACCCAGAGAATACTGGGGAATGCTCCAGCGCTGACCCTGGCCAGGCTGACACCGTCTCCTGCTGAACGCCAGTGGAAACAGGCTGTTGATAACAGAGCAACTCCCTGAACTGCAGGCTAAACCAGCCCCGCATTTTCTCCCCCCCCAAACAGATTTAATACAGGGCTATTAAAATAGTCCTCTGTCATGTCAGAACAAGGAAGAAGGAAACATGCATTTCAAAGCCTTTGAAACAACAACAGGCTCTTGCTAGCGCAGGACTCCTTTGGTAGCTCATGCCTGGCAATAGCTGGGTGCCCACAGAGTGGTCCCTGCAGGCAGGAACAGGGCTGCTCCTGGCCCTGGGAGCCTGGCAGCCAAGAGAGCACTGCCTGCGAGCCAGGAGCGAGCAGAGCCTGCTTCCAGAGTGCCCTTGCTCACGCACAAAGCCAGCGGTGCTGCTGCAAGAGGGATTTGGCTACAACTGCCCCAGCCCGTGGCATTCCTGCACTGCCCAGGCAAAGAATGAAGTCCCTGCAAACTTCCAGGACAAAGTCAGTCACAAAAGATGCCTCTGAGCCGCCTGTGCCTGCAGTGTGCGGGTAGGTTCCTGATTTCAGGGGTGTTTTATCCAGCACTCTTTGCTGCGGGGTAAGCAGCAGTACCTGTGAGTGTGCTGAGCCCTTAGTATCTATCCACTGCTGTTCTCCACCAAGAGCTGGCAGAGTGAGGCCTCTCTGGATGGAGCCCCAGCAGGGAACTCTCTGGATCCAACATCCTGCAGCACAGTCCTTACATCTGCGTGTTTAACCCCCTGCCTTCCTCGCCTCTCCATGGCTTGGCATCGCTTGCCCAAGCCTTCCCTCTGCGGCTGCTCGGGCAGGGCTGGCTGCTGCTCCAGACCACAGGGCTCTAATCTGCTTCTCGACTTCAGCTGCTTGTTCTGCCTGGGCTCCACTGTGAAGTTCCTTCACCTCATGCAGAGTTTTCCTTGGGTGTAATTGACTTGAGGCATCTTCCTCCTTTTTTCCTGTTTCCCTAGCCCTTTTAGCCAGACTTCTACAGCTCGATCGTGGCGGGGCTGCTGTGAGCTCCTGCTGGGCTGACATTGCTCCCACCCCTCCCATCTCCTCCGGTGCTGACGGAGCTGTGGATGATCACAGAGGTGTCAGAGCAATGTTCGGGTACTGCCCCTCTGCACTGAGCGGAGACTGTGGCATCTTGCACAACGTAGGATTTTGAGGAGCTGTAGGACAGTCCTTCATTCCCAGTGCTAAATCCACCCAAAGCCAAGCAGGCAGGTGAATAGTGATGTACTAGGACAGGCCCATCTCCATGGAAGCAGTGAAGCTTCTCTGAAGGGTGGATGTGAGCCATGGGACGGAGGAGCTGCCTGAGAACAGCACATGCAGCCACGTTCAAGGTGAAGGCTGAGCCCAGCAACCTCATTCTGATGGTCTGAGTGACCAACAAAAGCATAGCCCAGGGCTTTGGGCTTAGCAGAGGCTCATCCACAGACTCATGGAAGATCCAGATGGGCTTCAGGCTGGTTTTTATGCCTGGGGTACTAGACAGAGTACTTCGGAAGGCTGAGGGAACACACCACTAAGCCTTGGGAAGATACACAATGTCTCCAGGCTCCCATCATTTTCTCACACTCACCCCAGCAAGTCTGCACCCCTCTCCCAGAGGCTGCTCTACATTTACTCGGAAAGAAACTAGGAGCAGAATTGAGCCAGGCTGTATGTTCCTTGCTGTTAGGGATGCATGGAAGCAGAGCTGCTGTGCAGCCATCACTTCCCCCTTCAATGCTGCTCTGGGGCTGCTGAAGTGACTCCCAGCTCTGCCCAAGGCAGGCTACAGGGAACTGAAGCACACGGTGGGGTGTTTGTGTGCATCAACACCCTTCACTGCCTGTCTGTGAACAGGCAGCACAACCCGCTGCTCACAGCGGGCCAGCAGCACCTGCAACGCTTGGGCTCCTTCCCAGACTTTTCATATGACCTTGGGCAAACCGCTTGACCTTCTGTTTTTTTTGCCCCACTCAAATGAGAGGAATGAGACCATCTGTAGGAAAGAGCTCTGAGATCTCTGGAGAAGCAGCCCCTGCATCCCACACTCACTGCAAAACCTTCCTTCTGTTTCTTCCTCTCTCTCCTGTAATTTTCAAGCCAATAATCATTAGCCGTCCCCCAACGAGATCCTCCCCCCAGCAATTAGTATCTATTATGCCCATTTTACAACTGCAAAAACCAAGAGGCAAGGTCAGCCACCGGCAGCCTAGAAGTCAGAGGCGGGGAGAGCATGAGAACAGCCCATTTTCCACACCAGCATCCCTGCTTTGACCACTAGATCTTGCTGCACTCCAAACACATATCAGGGAAAGCCAGACGACAAGCATTGTCCACAGCGCTAATCTTCAGAGGACCATATTAGTGCAATTTGATGTCAAGACACCTTATCTATCATGAAGCAGAGAGTAAGATTAAAGGACTGGAGTTACAAGTGCCTTTTTGTTTGCACTAACTGGCTGAGCGTCTGTCTGGAAAACAGAGGCTTTCAATCTAAATTGCTGTCACGTTTGCCATACAGGAGTAGATTGGTCTCAGCACCTTTATTAAAAATACTACTAACATTCTACAGCAGCTGCTTGGAACTCTGCAGCTCTCAGTAAAGAGGCTGTAAAGTGGCTGTTGAACACTAGATACTGATCACTGCTATCCTGGTGTAAATCTGAAGCAGCTTCCCCAACACCAGTGGAATAACTCCTGGTTTTACACCAGGACGCTGCGCCGTTTCTGTCCCCAACCCTCTTTGCATGGAGCTGCAGCAGGTCCTCTGCTCTGGATCTGGCCAGAGCTGCACTGATTTGTGCTGGATGACACACTCAGACTGATACAGGCACTGGTGTAAGGGACAGGCAGGACACAGTCCTTTCTACTGTGTCATATCTCAGTGAGGCGTCACTCCAGAATATCCCCAAAAATCAATGGGGAAAAGAAAGAAGTGGAAAAAGACTAGATTAAAAAAGTAAGGGGAAAAAGAGAAAAAAAAGAAAGACGATGGGGTAGGAGAAATGTGAAAAAGAAAGGCAAGGAGGAGCAGGGGGCCGAGCGTTATCAAAGGCTTTCATTGTGCGCTTAATGATGCTTTAATCCCATAATGACATGGAGGCGCACGAACATGAATATGGAAGGCAGGTACAGCCAGGATCAAACACGCCTGGGGTTTTTTTTGTGTTTTCACCTGAAACACATCCAAAACACACTGTCAAATAGTGTTTGCTACACTCACCTCTTGCTGCTACTCTGCCTGGCAGCTACACTGACACTGCTCCAGCGAGGGGCTGAGGGAGGCGAACGGGACTGCAAATTTCCTTGGGGAAGAGGATAACAACCCTTCCACAGATCAGCATCCTCCTGAGACCGCCTAATTTCACTACTAACAACAAGAGCCCCGCAGATGGCAGTGGCAAGTCAAAATCCAGCCAGCGCAGCTCTGCCTCCCATGGCAACCTGCAAGTCTCAGCAGATACAGCTCCTCCAATACTCACAAAACCAACAACTTTTACCTGGCCCACGCTGGTTATCTTCTTCCTTCAAGGGAAATACTTCCTTGCCGTTTTCTCTTCTCTGTTGTGCTGGGTGGCGATGGAAGAGAGGGATGTGGGGCTGTGGCAAGTGGAATCCTGGAGACATGAAGGCAATACTGAGGGGCCAGGAAGGAGCAGAGCAAGGTAGTGAGGGCAGCAGATGGAGGAGGATGCAGCTTAGCAAGGCGAGTGGAACCTACCTTCTCCTTGACCTTCCTGCCAGCTCTGGGCTAAGCCCCAGGCTCCTTGTGGCCCTGGGAGAAGTGGGGATGAGAGGCTACGGCTTATTACCATATATTTATTTGCATGGTGCCACAAGAAGCAGAGGGGACTTTGTAAGAGCAAGAAAATGGAGCCCTTGCCTTTAAGCACTTTGCAACTCAGCAAGGAGAGAGAAGATTAATATGAGCTGGTGCTTTGGAGGGCAGCAGGGAGACAAAGTGCAGGAGGGGGACTTATATCATCAAGGCATGGAAACAGGAGGTGAGCAAAGGGAACTTAGAGGGGCAGGAACTACATATCCTGGCTTCAAGCAGCTGGATGTTGCATTGCAGTATCCCCTTTTCACCTGCTCTTTGCTCAAATTTCCAGCAGGAGAGAAAAAAAAAAAAAATCTTGAGTCTTAACTCCTGCAAGTTCAGTGGGAAGGGCAGAAGTCTGCATTGTCTCCCTTTAATGGAAGCTCAGAGCTCACCAAGACACAAAAGAGTAATTTATCTTCTCCAGAGCTCTCAATACACAGGGGAAAAAATGGCACCGTGGATTTCCTTGCCCTGTACCCTCCAGACACACAGTGACACCGAGTGACTCGAGCTGGGGGCAGAGATCCCTGCCTAAGCTGAAACCATGCAGCATGGGTGTATCTTGATGGAGATACCACCGCGCAGACTCCGGGCAAGCTGCAGGTTCCTCTCGGTGCTTACGCCAGACCCCACCATGCAGAAGAGGCAACTGCTCTGATTTGTTCTGAAGCCGTCACCAGGGACACGACACCCAGAAACACCCCAACTTCACCTGTAGCCAAGGGCTTATTTGATTCCTGGCTGCTTGCAAGGGCAGCATGGACAGTGAGAGCCCGATCCGGATCCCCACCCTTCTGTGCCTTGTGTCGGTGGTCAGTTTTCCCCGTGCTGAATGTTACAGCTTCGTCTATGGCTCCTTGGACAAGAATAACCCACTGGCTTCTTCACAAAGCCAGTTAAGCAGGAGATGTAAACTCCTGCCTGACTTCAATCAGGTAAATTGCCTTGTTGTCCTCCTGAGCTCCCTGTGAAGGGAAGGTGGTCTCCAGGTCTGGATTCCTCCTGTTCCTATGTACGGTACCAGAACACCCGCCCTTGTCCTGCAGCTTGGCCAGTTCCTCACCAAGCAGCTTTCTGACCTTCGGGTGTGCTCTGCAGACACAACATCCTGGGTTTAACTGAGGTAAAAGATTAAGTGAAGTGTGAGATGACTCCAGGCTGCCAGAGCTGGGAAGGGAGCAAGGAGATATTAACATTAATCCATCACCCCTTGCTTTATTGTCAAAGTTGAGCAAAATTGCTCCAGTGAGTCTGCTGCTATGGGAGATCCAATGAAGTGCTGGGAAACCCCGACTACTGGTGGCAGCCTGAGCACTCCCTCCTCCCAGCCTTGGAGGTGAAGACGGCTCCTCTGAAAGGCCCTTTTACTCCCTTGGTCTTCCCCTCCATACTTTTTTTTTTGTCATCTGCTTCTTTCTCATCCTCTCTCTCTTGCCGATGAACGATGGATCCTTCGTCTTCACGTTTCCAGGGTAACGAAAAGAAGTTTCCCTCCAGCCCAGAGGTAGAGCAAACCCATTCTGCTGGAAAATTCAAAGTGAGGATTAAAATTTATAAAACAGCACACGACCTAGTGCAGCATCTCCTGTTCCTGCCAATTCATCCAAAGTGCCGTGTATAAGCAGCAAAGCTGGAGCCACCTGCACGGGATTATTCGGTGGGTCCCTGGAGGCAGGGGAGAACCAGCGCTGCCTGAAGCAGATAGAGAGGTTTGTCTGCGGAGGCTCCAGCAGCCAGCAGGTCCCACGGCTCCCTCTAAATCAGCCTGTGCTCCTTCAACTCATGATGTTGGTGGATCCAGACACGGCCTGGAGAGCAGGGAAGGGAGCAGCTTTATTTCCATCAATGATTCTGGATCTCCCAGTTGACCTGCTTGATCCTGTCCCAGCTGATTTGGCAGCACCAAAGAGATGGGGCTGTGAAGAAGAATAAGCAGAACAACTTATGTCCAGGTAGGAGTTCAAGCATTCTTTAAGCAGGATGTGGTCTGGATCGATCGGTTCTCCAAGAATCCTGTACAAAGCCAATCTCCTTAGGCACCAACTGGAGATATGATGGTTTGGAGAAAACGGCTTTGCTGGGTAACAATTTATGCACTTATTATTTCAGGCCATCCAACATATTTCTTCCTGAACGAAACCTCTGGGAATTAAGTACCTGAGCTCCTCGCTGGAACTGATACCAACACACCCCAGTCTTTAAGCACCTAAATTTTCCAAGCACTTTTGTTATGCCTCACACCACGCTCCCTGCCTGTGAAGGGTTTACATCCCAGCGATAAGACAAGAGCCAATAGTTTGATGCCAACAGATGGAAGCAATAAGCAAGAACAGTGACTGTAACAGAAATAATAAACAACCACACGTAGAACATTTTCTTCTACGCTAGCCAAGGAAAGTCCATTAATTCTCATCTGGAAATCCCTGTAACATTTGCAGCGAGGATCTGCCATGGCTGTGCGTGCTGCTGCCCCGCAGCACATTTGCCTTGGTAATGTGGGCCATCACCCAGTGAATTCTGCTGGTTTCTCCTACCAGCTCATTTCCACAATGCCCAGGGAAGCAGAATACACTGATTAGCAAGAGCTGAGCCAGATACGGGCGAGGGCTGGGTAGGATGGGAGGGAAGGAGCAGAGGGGTCTTTCTCACCCTGTGGTAAAACGCAGGGGGCGAGATGTCGTATTTATAACGCCAGGAGTTACACATGAGGTGATCCCAAAGCATAATTACTAATAAATGTTTAATTAATAGCTTGTGAATGTGTTGATAAGTTCATTAAAATGATGCATGAGCACATGAATATTCCAGAGCAGGCAGGAGTCAGGGAAGTTACTGCTGGGAAGTGTGTTAACAAGGTGATTACACGGTTTACATGTGGAGCCTGCAAGTGCTCAACTCACTCCTGTTCCATCAACAGTTTATGGCCCACCAGGACAGAACGCTCTCATTGTGACCTCCTCCTTGCAAATCTCTCCCGTTTCCTCTTTAATATAAACAAATGGATGACGTTTTCCAGTTAACAATAACATCCAGCCGTGTGGACCAAAGCAAAGGAGTTAATTGCTTTAAGAAGCTTTAATTGCATTTCCATCCATTGGAATTATTGCTTCTGGAAAAACAAACATTAAAAACCTCCAGCAACAATACGCAAGATACCCAAAGGGTCAACTCCAGCAACTGCTGGTGTGGAGCAGAGATACCAAGAAAACCAAGCACCGAGTGATTCTGTCTGCCTGGGCTCTCCCCGTCTTTTTAAGCCCCCGAGAACTAAAGCTGATGAGCTCTGTGAGCGGTTGCTCGTTGCACCCCAATTCCAGAGAAGACCTTGGTCCCCAGCCCTTGCTAAGTGCTGGCACTTGCTTTTCCTTCCTCTCCTTTCTTTTTTCATCTCAGTATAGACAGGCAGGCTGGGATGGAGGCAGAGTCCTGGACAAATTCAAATGCTGCCTGATTTTGAAGCCTGGAGGAAGCGTGGTTTGGGTTTTGGCATCGTTGCACAAGCTGGTTTTGGCTGGGAGATTGAACAGGAAAGCCAAGGTAGCAGGAGAAGAGCTGCTCTATCTAATCTCATCTTCTTGCACTAATAATCTCCCTAGCCGTTCATGCTTTCAGATCTGTTCTACATTCTGACTAATCTGTTTTACCGGTGCCTCATCCATTCTGGATCCCTCCTCATCTGTTCTAATGATTTATAATCCATATAGGATTCTGAGAACAAGTTTTAAAAGGCTCTTGTGAGGAGACTAAGCCTCGCTATAAGTTTCAGTCTCAGTTAAGTACCTAGATATGGGTCAAAACCTCCTGTATGCAGCTACTCCTGAAGTGCTGGGGCAATTTCCCTTTTTGTCTGCTGCACCCTGAAGCCGAGTCCTTTCTGGCCAGATTGAGGTAACCTTTCATCCAGGTGTAACCTGGAGCATCAGCAGGACACGGCATCAGTATAGGAGAGATGGAATATGGTATTTGTAGCACTTACAAAACCAAAAATATAGCTGTTGACTTTTTGGTCCTTCCACAGTACAACTAAAAGAGGGAAGCACAAATACGCTTCTCTTTGCTGGTGCCAAAAATATCAAGCTGCCTAAGGAGTATTTCTAAAGTGCCCATGAGTGGAAAGGAACAATGCCCCCTCCTCTCCTCATTGCTGCTGATCATTGTGGGTACATTACTCACGGCTATCAAAAGCCACCATGGAGTGAAGAATAATAAAAAACACAGCTTGTGACCAAGAGGGCTCCAATTATTTAACAGCCAAATCTTGAATAATTCCACCCTCGTTGCCCAGCACAGAGACCTGGGGATGTTGTGCTCACAGGAGCACCCAGAGATACCCAAACACGGTGTGGGGTGTCCCTCCACCCCCATGGCAGGCACGTGGTGTGCCCACACCATCTGCTCAGTGCCAGACTCACCTCCTACGTAGCAAGGCAGGAGCACCCATGTGCCGAGCATCCTCAGGAGACTCCACAGCTCTCAGCAAGGCTAGGAGCACAGCTTCCTTCCCTTAAAGTACCTGTCTTTGGCCCTCCTTGCCCAAAGCTGGCTGTGATGGCAACCTCCTAGCACCTGAGTTAATGACCCACCCAGTGAAACGGGCTCTCGCATCACCAGCATGCCCAGCAGCTTCATTCTCACTCTTATGATGTACCACCTTTCAGGTGCTTTGAATGTGGAAAGCATCTAAGCACTAAATACCTCTTAACATGGTAAATCTCGTCCTGCAAAGGAAGCTTCGGGTCACATTTTGTGCAGACAGGGGGAAAAAAAAAAGTCAGTCTCATTGTTAGATAAATAAAACCAGTGACTTACTTGGGAAAAACCTCTAATGAGGTCGTAAGGGGTGAAATGGCACCACTGCAACCGGTGACCTTTTCTCATTTCCAAAACAACATCTGCTCAACACAGATATATACCACTGGTTGTTTATAAAGTGATTGAGGATTTTTGCTTACAGAGAGATCTTAGCTTCTGGCTTTTGCTACTGCTCACAACCTCCTGCCAACAGTGACTCGCAGGTGATGACTCGCAGCCTTGCACAGGGTTTCACCGAAAGTGCGTGAGAAAGAAAACGCCTCTTCTGAAGCCGGAAAACAGGACAGGAGGTTGGAAATGTTGGAATTGCTAACAGCAGTCAGCAAGCAAGAAGCAGCTTGGTAAACAAGCAATAAAAAGCCCACGGCCAAACCTGCTTTGCCGCAGAAAAGGGGAGTGGGGGCAGCAGGTGAAATACCGCTGAGGAGCAGCTCCAGACAGCGAGGACCAAACAACTCGATGCTTCTGAGCAGAACACACCAGGCCCAGCCCCAGCACATGTCCAGCCCCACTGGGCACTGCAGCCACAGATTGTGGCCTTCTAGCTCAGAGATGGGCAGACACATTGGCCTTGCCGGCCTCTCAGTGCCAGCACTAATCACCACCAAGAGCAAACAACAAACAAACTCAGCTCGACAGGTCTGAACAGCACAGGCTGAGAACAGCTTCTTCTAAGAGCTACCACTCCTCAAGTTTTATTCCTTCCTTGGAGACTGGTCCTTCCCCTCACCTGGCTTTCCCCATCCAGAGCATCAGCTCTGTGGGTCGCTCCATGTTGGTGACTACGTTGGTTTCATACCCATCCCCTCGTGCACCCCTCCACACACTCATCTCAGCAGCTCTTTGCCTCTCACCTTGGTCATGTTGTAAATGAGAAGGAGGTTAATCCACCAGTCATCAGTGAAACAGCAACATCCTTCTCCTTGACATTCAGGCGATTGAAAAGGTCCTTGTAGGGCCAAGCACAGTGGCTTTTAAATAATGCATCGTGTTTGTTATTGTGTTGGCATTTAAGTGCTGGCTGAGACAGAAAAAGCAACTGGGCTCCCATTGCTCTGGGTTCTTTATAATGAAGAAGCCCTTGTGAAGATACAACACTTGCACAATCACCTGTCCCACCATGGACACGCTCCCTCTCCACATCTCACACGTCCCTCAGTAGCCCGTCACACCCCCTGCACACGTTCTGGCTCCCCATGCATGGTCACAGACATGCTTCCACCCTCACTTGCACGTCCGATCCCTCTCCACACCCCCTAAACCTTCCCACCTCACACCAATACATGCTGGACTGGGTGGGTGCATGGATAACTACACTTGGCCCTAAAATGTACCTGTGCCTGTGCCTGTATCCCTCCTGGCACTCGCTGCACAGCAGCGGGAAGCCAACGGCTGTGATTACCTGGGTGTCACTCATTGCTCTGGAGATGGGGAGGTGGGTTTATGCACCAAATCCGGGCTATGCCATGGGCCTTTTCGAAGGAGCAACCCAAAGCTGACTCCAGAGCCCACTGTGATACATAGACCTCCCTTCCAATCCCCCAGGCCATGGTCATGCTCCCTTTCAGAGCAAGAGTTGTCACGGGGAGTTGTGCTCTGGGCCCTTCTCCATCACTGCTCTGTGAAGGAGGAGAGAGGGGCAGCAGCTAGAATGCACCTTACTAACTTAGCTGAACAATTTGGAGGACCTGGTTTGAATTTTCAGGCTTGTGATGCGTTGCCAAGAGCTGTCACTTCTACTTGGATCAGTCGTCTTGAGCGGTGTGTTAGCAGGTGGTGTCACACCTCAGCCTGGGATCACTGAGCAGAGACGGGGAAAGGAGCTGGAAATGCATGTGACCTTCTGCCAGCACCTTTCCTGCTGCTCTTCGTCACTGCAGAGCATTTTATTACTGAAGTCACCCTCTGCTGCCTCATTTTAAAGCTGCTGGCAAGCGAGGGTGAGCTGGGATGTAGTCAGCATCCACCACCCTGCTCTGGGGCCAGCGCATCTGCTCCCTTCCTGAGGGCCAGCACATCTGGGCACGCTGCGTCAGGGCTGTGGCCTTCAGTGGCCCAGTTTCCCAGTGCTTTCTGAGATCCACAGTCAAATGCAGGCTCCCCCCACCTTCTCTCCCCCTCTCTCTCTCAGAGAAACATTTTAATCTAGAGGTTGCCTTGGTCTGCTCTAATGAAAAGCTATTAAAGACCTTCTCTCTGTCCCCGGGACTTTTACTGAATATTGAAAACCATGCAGGTCTCAGCATTTAGGAGCTGATCAAAGTCTCCTCCTTCCACTGTACATCATCTTGAGGGCACCAGACAGAGCTGAGGAGGAGAGGGGCACAGGCAGTGAGATGCTCAGCACCACACCACTCACCGTGTGGTCCAGAGAGCCCTGGACTCAGGCTGGTGTCGGTCAGTCGTGTGGCTATAAAGGCAGACCGATATTTGAGGAAATGCTGGGATGTGGCGCACACCTTCGCCTGCAATATCCCCCCTGACCGTGCTTGCCAGGACTTCGTCATATACAACAGCTAGCCATGCAAAAATCAGCAGGAAGACAATTTTGGCCCAGTTCGTTTGTGTGTGTGTTTTCTTTTTCTTTTTTTTTTCCCCCCTCAAAAGCAATTAATTAGCCTTAGTTTACAGCAACTTCCCTTCCAGCAAAAGTCAGGCCTCGCTGCGATAGCAGCCCTAATTGCCATGTCAGATATTTCATAGCCCCATTCATCCCCCAGCACCAGCAGCTATTGTTATAAATTAATAAAGCCTGGACACATCCCGTATTTAAGAATGAAAGCACAGAGAGAGGGAGTGTGATGGAGCCTTAAAGAGCCAGGAGATGTGAGGGCTCCTGACAAGAACTCAAGACTCTGATCTCCTTGCCTGTTTTCCAAAAAACAACAGCAAAATGAGGGTCTGGAGGTATTTCTAAACGCAGCTGCCTAAAAACGCATCCATTCAGCATTATGGGGTATTTTTAGCCTGTAAAAGAGAGCAGATATAAATATGTCTTCATTCCTGCGGCAATCCAATTGGTTTAATCAGTTACATCACTGATAGGTTTGATCCATGCTCTACAAACAGCTTTTATTATAGAGCAAGCACGCAAAGCATATATATGTGTGTGTGCGCGCCTGGGGATATATATATATGTTTTTATATATTTGTACATAACATATATTTATCTACAGGCATAGACACACGTTCCCCTCCCTTTTCTATTTCAAAAAACGCTGCCTGAATCATTTTCACAAATAAGACAAACCCCGTATTTTGCTGGCAAAACGATTATGGCTGTCAGATCTGATGGACACAGGGTCTGCAATGAATTATTCATGGAGTCTAATTATAAGCTGGCAGATTTCTGGCGTTGTGGCAAAAACGGGCTGGAGATCCCGATTATCTGTAAGTGATCTTCTCCTCCCATCTTCCTGAGGCACCAGAGCAGAGGGACAGATGGGTACCACTCGCACAACCCGATTTGCTCCGCAGGAGACGCGTGAGGTGGGGACACAGCCCCGCTCCTAGGAAGTTCTGCGTGGTACAGCACAACCCCAAAAGCCACATAGGTTGGTGCTCCAAGCCGTCATCCCAGTCTCTACGGATTTGATGAGGGTAATTGTGATGTGAAGCAGCCCCAGGGGGTCTGCCCACTGCTCCAAAGTCTGCTGCCATATATCCAGCAGTAGGAAACGGCAGATGGCCGAGGAAAAAGCGCGAAATCGGGGCTAGCGGTTCAAAGCCAGAGCCTGGGCTACCTCTTCCAACCTGCACTGCTCCTTGCATCTCTTGTGCCGTTTGCCTTTATGGTCTCCAACAGCAAAGAATAAAGTGACTCCTCCCTTCCCCTCCTCTGCCTACGACAGAGCCCCTGCGGCTGGTGATAAAGAGTCTCTAACAGACAGCAGCGAAGGCTGGATTTTTCCGACCGGCAGCAGATGAGCTTGGAGGGTACAAGAGGCCCCGACCCAGCCCTCGTCAATCCCCTGCTATCTGGAAAGGTCCTGAGGCACACGCCGAGCTCTGCCCGAGTCCACAGGCACAAACTGAAGCATGCTGGTGAGCCCTGTGCTGAACCACGGTCCTGGTGTATAAAGGTGAGGAAGAGGAGGGCTGCAGGGAAGGAAAAGGCAGCGACCAGTTGTGCTGGTCTGACTGGGAAGCAGAGGCACTGCACCAGCCCAGCGCTGGACTGGATGTGGGCCATGCAGTGTTACCTGCTACTGGTTTTCCAGGCAGCATTTCAGGTGCCCTTCCCTCCTGTCCCTCCTCAGCACTTCACTGGAAGCCTGCTGTGAGAGTTTGTAGCTCTGGTTTAAAGCTACTTGCTTTCTTTGAGGCTTTGGGGACTTTCCATGGCTTTATTCACCCATCAGTCACTGGCTGGAGAATAAAGCGTTGCAGGCACAACCAAAGGTCAAAAGAAGTTCCCCGTTCAAAGTCTTCTCCTCAGCAGGAGTTAAATACGGCATCAAACTCCACTGCCAAGCGTGATGCCTCTCTGAGGCTGTTTCCGTGGCCAGAGCTCACCTCTGGGCAAACCAGGGGCCAAAACTCCCAGGCTTTGGCTGGACGTTTCAGACAAACTGCCAGGCTCTGCCCCACACCCGGAACCGGGGCTGAGGATGGCAGATAGTGAAGATCAGAAAATCCACGACCACAAATTCTGTGTTTGAGAGAAACATCTAATGGGAATTTCTTTCGGTTTCTCCAACCCATTAATCTTCTGCCCAATAATATAAGACTTAATGGTGGTAGCACTGCCTACCTAAAGGGGGAGGTTTAAGGCTTATTGGTTCAAATAGTCCAAGTAGTTTTGAACTTCGGGGGATATTTCATTACAGCCCAAAAGAGCCAGTTACTAATGGCAAAAACAGAACAAGCCTAAAAGAAAACGAAAGCTGCGTTTGAGCCCCTGCCTAACTCTGGCTCCCCCGATATCCCCAATTCCCAATGAAATCAAACTCCCCTGGTCACTGACAGCATCTGAAACAGCTCTGATTTCTCACTGGCCTGGGGGGTCACACACACCCATTCTGGCTGTGTGTGTAACCATCGGACTGCTGTGATCCCAAAATCCCGAGATTTGTGCTGAGAACACGCGAGGCGGAGCAGATAGTCTCATCACGCACCCATCCATGTCCCAGCTCCCTCAAAATAAAACGGTGCGTTATGAGCAAGAGAATGAATGTCCCTAAAAAAGCCAGGCCTGGTCAATAATGTTATGCTCACATTTCATAGAATGGTTTGGGTTGGAAGGGGCTTTAAAGATCATCTTGTTCCAAGATGCCTTTGCTCTCCAACCATTCCTGTTCTTCCAAGCAGAAGGTAACAGGAGTTGTGCAGCAAAACCAGATCATCAGCTGTTGGGAGCTTTCAAAGTTTGTCTCTTCTCTCTGTGCACGCTATAAAAATTACCCCTCTGAGTCTTGTCTCTTTCCTTTTCCTCTTGACATGCTGTAGACATAATCTCTCTCCCTGCAAGGAAATTTCTTCTTCTGTGAGTTCCAAGCTCAGTGACATTCTTCACGGTGCCCTGCAGCACAGGGGCCCCTGTGTGCGCTTGTCTCTTTGGTGTGAACTTAAAGATCAAGAGTCACTCATTTACAAAAATAGTGAGGACACATCTTCTCCTTCTTGCCTGAGTCTCTTCCCAAGCCTAGAGAAAGGGAGAGCTTCTGGGAGAGGGGAGCGAGCAGCACGCGCGCTCGGCGATGGCCATAGGGTGTGCGAGGAGATAATTGCAATGCAGAGAGGACAGACGCGGCTGCTGACGGGCGTAAATCCCCCTCGTCTCTCAGCTGCCTTCCCCACCCTACGGTTCCTCTGCAGTTTTAATGTTTTGTTTCAACCTTTGGATTGTATTAAAATATTAATGCCACCGTTTTATTATAATTTTATATTCCGTGTTTAATATTTTAATACAATCAAAAGCCCAAATGAAATCTTTCAACGTTATTGGGTGAAATGATTATGTGCAATTGATACAAACCAATCGAGCAGAGCCAGGAGGATGTTTTCCTGGAATTTTCTTTCCCTGGATATCTACCAAATGTCATTCTTTTCTTCTGACGGGAAGACAACCCTCCCCCTCTCTAAAATATTAGGAATTCAGTTGAATTGTGCATTCAAATGCCTCGACTGGAACCAAACATCCCTAATGGGGCTCAAGATTTAACCCTTTGCTACAAGGTACCATGTAATACTCTGTGCTGATGTCCCTCCGGTCCTAACACCCTTTGGGTGCCATGTGCTTGTGATACCCCCTCTGGTCTGTGGCACAAGAAAGCTGCTAACATTTCCGAACAGCTTTTCAATTTAAGGCAGATTAAGAGCAAAATTCTCGTGGGACTAATAGTGTGCAAGCTTCTTTACATTTCTGCTCTTGCTTGATGAAGAAGAGGTGACTGCAATGGCGTATTTCACACTCCGATGCTGATATTTCAATTTCCTGCTTAAGTTACAATCAAAACTGCCCACACCACTGATGCTCCTGTGAAGAATAATTTATGTTGATTGACGTTCTTTAATTCCCTTTGGATGCAGCTCATGATTAAGAGATGCCAGGAAGTTTAAAAGCACGTCCTACCTGTGGACTCCTCTAAGCTCCTTTGGAAGGCTTTGAAAAGCTTCCAATTTCAAGCACAAAACACCGCTACGCATCTTCAAGCACCTTCTTTGGCTTCTCTCTTTCCCTCCCCTACTTCTTCCCCATCCCACAGGAAGACAGAACTAAATTTCTGAGCTCAATCAAAGCCCAGAGAATTGAGTTCATGGCAGCAGAGCAATGCTGGGAGGACACTGGCAGCTCGTGGCAGGGCGGCTGCTGCGGGACACCCTCCCTGCCCGCCTTCCCAAACAGTCTTTAGGACAACCCATGGTTTGATGAAGCTGAGAACCCCCACAACTGGGGTTTGTATTGATTTTTGGGACTGCTGGGACAGATTTCAAGACACTGATGGGCAACTGCATCCTCGTATAAATCAGGACCTACTGGACAACAGAGTGACACAAATTAGCCATTAGCAGGAGGGAGCAGAAGCACTGAGCCTCGGGCGTCAGCAGTTCTGCAAAGATAAGCCCTGGAGTCGTCCCCCGTGCACCCAATTCTGCCAGGCAGCTTCAGCCGCTGGGGAAAACTGCTGCAGAGGAAATGCTTCAGAATCAGGCATCTGGGTGTGAAATCAGGCTGCAAACCTGCTCCGAAAATGGTCCTTGTGCTGACACTCTCAAGCCAACTTTGCTGGAATGCTTCTGTTAATTAGACACGAGAAAACGTGTCCTTCTTCCCCTGCCCACACCCCTACACACCTTCCTCAGCTCACACAGACCAGCACCCCTTCAGCCCCTCACACAAGAAAGAATTTCTGTTGGGTCCTTTTGCCGAGATAGTCAATGTTTTCCTTGTATTTGGCAAAGCAGCTGTCTTCCTATCTTCCGTGGACAGGAGCTGTGTCTCTGTGAGGAGGATTTGCCTTTATAGCAAGGATTTACTCTTATTCCAAACAAAATTCAGCCCCACAGGCTGCTAATCCAGCATATCTACAACAGGATAATCCATCCAGCACAACCACATGAGGGGATTTTCCCGTGTGGACAAAATCTCATAGGGCAGTTTGAGGCTGGTAAGTGAAGAGGAAAAGGGATTTGGTCCCTGGAGCCCCCCAAATTTCAGCAGATTCCCCCAGGAGCTGCAACAGGGCTGCCGAAACTCAGGGGGTTAAAAAGCAACCCCAAGCAAGGGAAGACTGAACATCGTTTCAAAATGGTGAGAAATCTTCTCATCAAAATAATGTCAGAGCCTGTCACGGTGGAGGGAAAACAAACGCGTGATACATGATGGTTCTGCATGAAATGTAAAATGCTGTTTAGTTAAAACAAAACTCTTTCAAAGCACCCGAATGGGGAAGGGGGGGGGGAAGGAAGGAGGTAAAGGCAGAAAGCGCTCCACTCTCTTAAGCTTAAAAGATATTTAAATGGAGAAACCTGTTGAGGCTTGCAGAGGCCTGTCTGCGCTTCCAGCGTGCGCTGCACGACACCCACAGCGCAGCGAGCGGTAATTACTGTCAGTCACGGAGACGGGAGCCCCTCGCCCAGAGCTCGCCGGCCGCCTGCTCGCTTCGAAGCACACCCTTCCTTTGAGGCGTGATGGGAGCGGAGGGGAGAAGCCTTTTTTAACCAGCCAGAAGGAGAAAGTAAGAAGAGACGGTGGCGAATGGGATCGTGACGAACGGCTGCCGATGAGGCGCTGGATCCCTCCAAGTGCAGGTCCTGCCCCAAGATCATAGAATTGCTATGGTTGGAAAAGACTTTTAAGATCATCAAGTCCAACTGTCATCTGTCTCTTCTACACCATATCCTTGAGCACCCTATCTAGATGGCTTTTAAACACATCCAGGGATGGCGGTTCAGCCACTTCCCTGGGCAGCCTGCTCCAGTCTTGGGTAACCCTTTCAGTGTAGAAGTTTTTCCTAATATCTAACAGAAACCTCCCCCGACTTGACACCATTTCCTCTTGTCCTATCAATTGTGACTTGTGAGAACACACCACTTCACTCTTCCCATAGGCCTTGTCTTCCATGCCAGGAAGCAAAGTGCTTTTTACAGGGATGCACCTACATTGCTGCAAGAAAGTCAGGGTTTGGAACATGGGTTTCAGCTGCAGCCTCGACACAACGCTGCTCTGGCCGTGCTTCCTGCTCTCCAGATAACCGTTTGTGGACCTGCCTCTGAAGCCCAAGAGAATTCAACCAGAGGGATGCAGGCAACAGAACTGCAGTCAATAGAAAGGGTGCTACAAGCTTTGGGGCTTTGTTGTCAGCTCCTCCCGCTTGCTGCTGCCGAGGAGAACGGGACTCTGGCACGTGCCTCTTACCCGATCTATACATAGTCAAATCCATGCAAATCTCCCTCTTCTCCGCCCATCTGTGAAATAGATTCTTCTAACACGTAATAATTAATAATCACTGTCAAAAAGGACACCAACTCTAAAGGCAATGACAGAAACCACGACTCCGGAAAGAAAAAAAGTCTGTTTGAAATGGTGGAAGATCAGCATACCTGTAGAAAGAGACTTTCATGGACATGTCTTTAATCTTTCCTGCTCCCAGCCCTTAATAGCAGAGCCTGATTCAAAGACTCGGTGATTGATTTCCAACCCCGACGCAAAGTGACAGGCTCATTTTCGAGTATTGCACAGCTATAATTCCATGTTTTATTTGTTATTATTTTAACCTGCTGATGGAGTGGGGCTGTATTCAAGGCAGCGGGTAACAACTCTGGCTTGAGGCGTTATTTAGAGTTAGATATTTAAAGCGAGCGCCTCATGCCTCTGGATATTTATGAAGAAGATGTGCTTGTAGCTGCAGTGCTCGTATCTTATTTGTTTGTTGTTCAAACAAAGGATCAGGAAATTGGATGCTGTTTCTAGCGAGTGATATCATCTCAATGGTTAAGGGAAGGCCACTGGTCTTTACATGTTTCTCCAGCAGAGCAAGGAGGAGAGTTGTCTCTAATTTAAGGTGAATGAGTCACCTTGGAAAGTGCTTTGTCTTTGTAAAGAGGGAAAGGCTCCGCTCCATAAACCCACGGGACACAACAGACTCTCCAGTAGGGCTGAGCAGTATCCTCGAGGTGGTGGGATGCCTGTCACTTAAGGTTGTCTTCTGATTTGCAGGAATATTTCTCCATTTCTTGCCTTACTTCTTCTTCTAATGCAAGATCAAATTAAGAAAACTTGCCTTGGAGAACAGTGTGCAGAGTTTTTCTTACTCACAATAAGGTTCTTGGAAGAAAAACCTTCCAGCCAGATTCAGTGAGAGGCCACATCCCACTGGAGACCAGTATGAAAAATCCCGCTGTGGCTAAGTGGGTTTTTGTGGGATTAGGGCACGTTTATGTAGCCAGAGCCAAGAATCGTACTGGGTTCCCCCTCTCCTAGGCCAGAGAAGTGCTTTAGCCCCAGTCTGGCAGCCCTGAAGCTACACCAGGGTGGTGTTAAACCTCGGCCACCTTCCCTTGCCTTGCAGCATGGCTGCACAAAGGAGACGGTGCACAACTTGCTGCACTCCATGAACTTGCCTGTGAGCTCCTAAATCACTCTGGCAGCTTGGAAAAATTCATTCAGCCTGAGAAACTGAGCCTGCCGCAGCAGCAGAAGCCAAGGAAGAGACTATTTGCTCAACCTATGAAGCTTGACCTCTGCCGTGCTTCTGTGCAGCAGAGAGCAGTGGCATTTGTGCTCATGTAAATGGTGATTTCTGGATGCTGCCCAGATACCTCCAAGACGGGCGCAAACCAGAATCTCTTCACACAGACCAACAGTTTACGCTGAGATGTTGAACGTCTCCACAAAGTCTTTGGCATTACTATTCCACTTCCCCATTAACTGTGTAGAAGACCAAACGTTGTCTACAAAAAGCTACGAGCTCTGCAGGGCTTTGCAGTTGAGAACCAACAGACTTCAGCCCAGTGGATTAAGCAAAGGCAATTTGAAGCTGATCCAGCGTTATCTGTTTCTTAAAGATCTCTCATTTTCCAGTCTTTCTCACGAAGTCCTGGGCAGCAAGCACGTAACATGCCTGGAACTCACCCCAAGTGCAGTACGAAGCCCCTGAGCCCTGTCCCCGTGCCAGCTGGTGACTCAATGGCTGTGAAGAGCCCAGGTCCACAGCCCCGGTCATGTGCTGGGCACCCAGAGCGCTGCTGTGACTCACGGCACACACAGCGAGAGACATGCAACCGCTCTGCAACCTGCCAGTTTGCCAATCCAAGAATGAAAGGGGATAAATTAAATATATATCCCACCCAAGCTGCTACCAGTTCTATTTTGCCAGAGTGTTATTCATAAAAACATTCTCTGGTGCCAGCTCTGCTTCCCAGCCAGGGCTGCGAACGAATGAAGTTGCCTTTTCTACCGAGCGTGCAAAGGAGCCTCCTCTGACTGCAGGAGCGGGTCAGACTCTCACCGGCATTCTTCTGGGGGTGGTGGTAGCCAGGTCCTTATGGACTTGACAGCAAATGGGACACTGAATTGAGGGCAGAGCGGAATCCTTGCCAAAGAGGAGACTGCAACAGTGAGAGGTTCTGAGGGAGCCCTGTCTCCCTCAATGCCCTGCAGCCATTCAACTGGCCTGGAGGGGTGGAAGGATGCGGGAGAAGCAGAGAATTAGCTGAGTGCTTAGAAGAGGAGTTTGTAGAAAAAAGACATCTCTCCATCCTTGGAGAATGATAACCCTTGCCCCTGCTCAAAGGCATCTGGATCTGGTTTATTCTCAGCGGGTTTTCCCCAACTCCCTTCTCAGCAGCATCACCCTGGGCATTCAGAGACACCTTTATGTTAACGTAGGTGTTACCAAGCGAGCGGGTGCAGGGGGAAGCTCTGCTACCCCCTGTGATATCCAGAGTGCTCCAGAAGGCACGTGGAATCAGATTTAACAAACCCAACAGTTCCCAGCAGTCACTCCCTCCACCCTGTGCCCCCCTCCCTGCTGGCAGCAGGCAGCGATTTCAGGGAGAAGAAGAGAGGAGAAGGCGGCAGGGCCACCCGGGGCTGGCGCTCACTCGCTGCATTACCGATGTTCGTGGTTACACGGTGTAGACGTGGCTGCACAGCTGCCTGCCCGCAGGGTGGCTACAGCTGGCCCTGCTTCCAGAGCCCATCTGCCACCTCCCCAGCCTGCTGAACACCCCTCCTACATGTCAGCCATAAGCCTAATACATCATGGCTGTCCCAAGGCCAGAGGCCAGGCAGGTACCGACAAGGAGAGATTTTCCTGGAAGGGAGAAGAAAATCCTCCCATGGCAGGATCATGAGAGCTGAGGCACTTCGGTCCTAGTGTGGATTACGATCTACAAGTTAGCTGCTTAAAAATGATGTGCTAAGGCTGATTTTGAAGCAGCGTGTTCTTTCAGGGATCAAAACTGCAACCTGCTCATGCTTCAGTTTCCCATTGAGGAGGAAGGAAATGAGAGCCCTCGGTGCTGGGAGGGTACATGAAACCTGAGGGGTTCCTCTGCCACAGCGATGGGACTGAGAGAGGCAACACAGCCGAAAGAAAGCAGGGACTGATGCTGATGCAACGGAGCTGCAGCTCATGGTCAGAGCCAGGCACTGCATCCTACCCCCGGCCTGACCACCTCCGAGCCACAGGCATTTAAACTCGATGTGGAGCCCTGCAGAACACCCAGCTTGCTGCTTCCACTCAGCCTCCGTCTTTTCCCTTCGCAAAGCCGCTGTCAGCCAGTTTTTTCCACCAAAGGTGGCCCTCTTGTGTTCACGAGAGAGAGAAAGCAGTAACAACCACTACTGAGTACGAGAAGGTTATTAGGAAAGTGGCTTTTCCACACCCTAAACTCGGTTCGCAGGCTCAGGGAGCCACAAGCAGCATCCTCCAGGCATCTGCCCCAAATCCCACACGAGTGGGCTGAACATCCACTTGAGCATCGCAGCGATTTCTGCCTTCCCTCCCACCCCCACTTCTCTCTGGTTTGGAAACAAAGACTCCTTAGAGGTTTGCAGAGCTAAACACGCAGTGCTCGGAAGAAATAAACCCCACGAGCTATTCTCTGCAGGGTGGAGGGGAAGAGCAGCAGCACCGAAGGCAGAGCGTGATGTCACCGCGCGTGCGGGTACACGCCCGGGTCTGCAGGGCCGCACAACTCACAGAGGGACTCTGCACAGAACTGAAATGAGCAGTCATTTATATTTGGGTTTCCATAGAGACCAAGTTTTGAAAGAATTAAGGTGGAATGATTATGTATGTTCTGAAGGGCTTGAGATAAAAATAACCTTGCTAAGCATTGAATGGACTAATTAGATGATGATCCTTGACTTCAAGCTCTCCTTGGTGATACAGTCAACCTGGGCTCGCCTGCACCTTACCAGTCCCTGCTGGTGTGCACTGGAGAGGGAAGCTCCTGGAACAACAGCAGCGACCCAAGGCCCTGCTGCCCACCTCCCTGGAAGGCTGTTACGCTCTTCAAAGGCTCAACACTCGCTACCCCTCTGCTAGCTCGAGCAGAAGCAACGGCTGCTCCAGCCCTTCTGCTGTCAGACCTGCTGTCACCACCACCCAGGCAAAACACTCTGCGTCACCCCAGCGGGCTTTTGCTGGGGTTTTGCAGAAGTAAGAAAGAAGTGGAAAGGTGAGGAGGAGCCTAGTGATGGATTTCCACCAGCCATGGCAAGGAAAGACTACTCCAGAGTAACCCAATTCACTGAAACCAGCCCAAAAGGATCTCCTTGGTGGCAGCAAATGCTCTCCAGCCTCAGACAAAGCTCCCGTGATTTTCAGGAGCTCCAGAGGGCACCAGGGAATGTCACATAGAGGGGAGGAGGAGGGATGATGGGGACATGGTTAGTTTGCTCCTTATTAACCCCTGTGAGAAGTGCCCTGACATTGACTGGGCACTGCCTGTGAACCCAGGTACAAACAAGACAACAAAACGCTATGAAAGGGAAGACTCTAGGCCAAAAAAAGAATGGGAGAATCTCTGATGGCATCTCTCACCCTGTTAAACTTAGAACAATTGCTTAGTCTTGGCCAAACCTTTAATCCCTTAGAGACTGGGTGGTTTTTTTCCTACTTATTGTAAAAAAATGAAGTTTGGATGGCAGGTCAGAAAACACTGCTCATGCACTTGGGTCAAAGTGGTGGTATGGGAAAATTCCTCTTTTGAAGAAGCCAGAACAAAATCTTCTCAGTGCTTCACTTTGAAAAAAAAAGGCGTTTTGTTTTGAACGGCAGTAACAGGGTAGACGCATCCAAGAAAGCAACAGAAAGTTTTGCTTCAGTGTGGAACAAATACAACTCTTTGAGGCCAATTACTTCTACTTTGGCAAGGGATAATGGAAAAAGCTTTGTTTCAGGTGGCCTCCCCCCAACTACATCACTCTCCAGTTTCCTCCAGTTAAAGCCATGAAGCAAATTAGAAATTTCTCGCTCAGCCACAGTCGTTAGCCAGAAGAGCAATTTCCGCGCTGCCCTCAGCCCAGCTGTCTCTCAGTCTGGCTATCTAACAAGCCACAGCGACTCCCAATATATTTTTCCTAAAGCAAATTCCTAATGATGGTTATGAAAACCTCCTTATGGTTTCGCAGCTGATGCACAAGGAACGTACAGTAACAGGCCGTGATTCACACGCCAACGTTTCTAAAAGCAGCCTCTGATTTTTGGGGCTGTGTGGGTCCTTTCCAAATGACCCCGGATGGGCTTAGGGGACTAGGAACGCAACACCTTCAGCCCCAAATACCTGCTTCACACCTGACCGCTGCTTCAACGCGCTCACCAAGCAAGTGCTGACACCTTCTGTGTCACCAGCTCTGCCTTGTTTGCTTTTTGATGGCTCTCAGGGGGGAAAAAAATTAATCCCCTTTTCTCTTCAGCTTCTGAAGCTTGACAAACTGGTGAGTGAGAGTCAAGATGAAGGGCTCCAGACCTGTTGTAGTTTAAGAAAGGAGGAAAACAAATAAAGAACAGTTTTGAGTCACAAAACTGGTCCTCCAGGAGCTCTTCAGGCAGGATGGAGATTTCTGCCTCTGCATCCCACCATAAGAGCTCAGGAAGGGGATTCTTAGAGGAGTGTTTTCCCCCTTGCACAGCACAACCCCCTGCACCCTCACCTCTCTGAAAGACCACAGCGTCTCCTTAAGAGGCAGCTTTAATACAGAGCCCAGCTCCTGCTCTTGGCAACGGCAGTGGTGTCTGGTGGAGCACCATCGATTTCAGAGAGTGACTCCTGCTTTCCTTGGGTGCAAATAAGAGACTCGAGCATCTATTTCTGCTTCCCACGGTGCCCCCCCTACAACAGATCAATCCTGCCCAAATAAAACAGAGAGCTGCAAGGGCTTGAGCTTAATTCAGACAGACAACGTGCTCCTCTCTGCAAACAGTGTCGGGGCTCTGGCATCTGCAAAGGTTCCATGTGACGCAGTGAACCTGAGTCAGGCCCACAAAGACACAATCGATGAGGGCAGGAGTCGGGAGGCAGGAGGTGTCTGGCAGACAACACAGACCCAGAACATCCTGTGTTGCTCTTGTGTCAGCACAAGGTGGAGGGGATGTGAAGTGGTTTGACATGAGCAGCAACGGTACAATTTTCCTCCTTCCAAAACAGCACGTTTCTGACTCATCACCTGTTCTCAGTACAGCCAACAAATTGCCAAACAGATTTATTTTTAGCCTGGTCTCCTATCAAACCAGGTTTAGGTGATCAGCGTGTGCACACTCGTGTGTATGCATCTATATCCTTTCCATTTTCCCTTGTCCTCCTGCGACTTTGAACTCACTGGCCAATCCAAGCCTGACAGAGGCAGAGGTCTCAAAAAGGCGAAACCCCAAGAGATATGGCAAAAAATACATATTTGATCAGGGTTGGCAGACACTGTAATGAAGAGAAAATCTGAAGTGTCAGCTCAAGCCTTTCCACCCACTAGAGAAGCCATCCCAGAAGGGACTGAAGCCACAGAGAGCCTTGCAAGTGGGCTTTCCCTGAGCCACAAATGGACAAGAAGCTTCAAGCTCTGCTTTGGATTTCCCTCCTGAGTTGCCTCTCCCCCAGCACTCTGCTGTCTCCAGAGCTGCCTTCAGCTCCACCAGAGCTGCCAGGATAAAGTGCTCATCAAGTGAGTTGATTATAACCCCGCTGGTCTCCAAAAGGCATCTCTAACCTTGAGAGAACTACGGCACTTGCCAGTGTCTCTTTCCAAGATCCACCAACATGAATGTGCCCATTTATTGACATACCTGAACTTGCCTTGACTTGTATCGACACACAAGCTTTAGGTCATGAGCCTGCAGTAGAATCAGGATGGAGTTGCCAGCTGCTCTCTCCTAAATCCAGGCCTCACCTTGTCATCTCCTTTTCACCTCCCCTAGGGTGCTTTCGATGTGTGGGCAGAGGCAGCCCCCCCCGCGCCAGGCCACGTACAAACACAACCATCGCAGGCTGCCTCGACTTGCTCACCCGCAGCTCAGACAACAACTACAGAAGGGATTTGCCAGACCCTCCCCACTACGCCAGGACTTGGCCTTTTCTCAGCAATTATCTCCTGCAAAGGGAAAAGCAGCTCGGTGTTCAGCTGTCAATACACATAAAGGAGCTTTGACCCCCCCCCTCCTCTTCCTCCCCACTCTAGGAAGATTCACAGCAGCTGCTGCAGGTGTTGCCAGGGCTCCTGGGGAAAGACTATGACAAAAACTCCTCTGTTGAAGGTCACCAGCCACAAAGTACCATGCGAGAGTGGGCAGAGCACACCTAAGATTAATGGCACTTCAGGGTTTAGATCTGTCTGCACTGGGAGGGTCTGTGGAGAGAGCCAATAAAGGCTAATATGATTTTACATAAAAAATGAATCATTTCAAGGAATAAAATGCCCTGAACAAGCCTGTACGTGGCCATGCTCCTGTCCTGAGGAGCACAGGGAGGTACCCTCCGCTGATTTGCAGCGAGCATAATTAAAGAAGAGAAATCGTGGTGTTTGCAGTCCTTTGCCCAGGCGATGACGCCAATGTCGAGAGGGTGACTGGGGCAGCGTGGCCGCCGGGCCAAGCGCAGGGCTGGGGAGCCCAGGCTCTCACCCCTGCTCTGGCACTGGAGGCTGTGTGGCCTTGGAGAATTTATGCCTCCTCTCAGTGGCCCTTTTAAAACAAGGATACTGACGCTGTCTTCCTTTGACGCTGTCCTCCTTCCCTCAGAGCTAGCAGAGAGGGGCACTGCATCACAGAGAGGTATTGCTCCATCGAATTCCTTCCCCGGCCCTCTTCAAGGTAATAATATCTGAGCATCTTCTAGACCTGCACAAAGTGATATGACTCATGTCCGTCACATGCGACTCCTCTACGATCCCCAAAGGGTACGTTAGATATGTGGTGGCGTGTTTTGTTTTGACAGGGTTGTTTCACGTCTGGGCTCCGCTTCTGGACGAAGGGCTCCCTGGGTGTGTTGCTTTTTTTAGCCAGCTCCAGCGCTCTGTGTCTGTGCGAGAGAAGTGAGAGTGATAAGCTACTTGGAAACCAGGCAACAGGCAGACATTTCACAGCTTGGGGTCATCCAGACCTGACATTTAGAGGCAAAATATGCTTGGATGAGGCAATTTCACTGACCCCAGTGGCACCACGCTAGAGGAAGCTTGGTTAGGGCTGGGGCTTGGTCTACTGAAATCCTCTGGGACTCTTATTTCCACTTTATGTCTTAAATCCTGTTGCCCTCCTGAGACTCAGGAGAGAGAAGGGAGAAATAGGCATCGGAAGCTCTCCTTTCCTCTGCTCCCACCGAGGCCCTGACCTCTTTCCCTCATAGATGGGAACATGCCCATGCCACCGGCCACACTTCCTCCAACCACCCAAAGGGAAGCGGCCCCAGCAGCGCTGCCCTGGGATCCTCTGCTAGATGAAGGCAGGTAGGACAAGCCAGGCAACCACTTCCTGCTGAAGGCTCCATCTTTAATGTACCGGGCTCGAGAGCACACCCGATTCCTCCTCGTTTCCCAGCAGGAGCGGCGCTGAGCATCAGGAACTCTGATCTCTCTAAGCCTCCAAGGCAGGAGAAGGTGGCCATGGTCTGCCCCTCATCACCTCATACAGCTCCTGTCCTCCAGAACCTGCTCGTAAGGAAGCTCAGCTGTGGACTGACAAGCTACAGCCGGTGTCTGGAGCATGGTCAGCCCAGTGCCTCCTGTGCCTTCTGTTAGTAGAGGTGCAGGAGAACAGCGGAACACAGGCTATTTGCCTCCAAAAACACTTGGAACTTCTAAATTGCTTTTCCAAAGGAAGGGTTTTATTTTCTTTTTTTTGAAAGCACTTTTGCAAAAAGTACCATGAAAAGCTTTTTATTTCCGGAATGTTTGATTTTTAGGATCTTTCTGAAAGCCCCCCACAAAAACTGAGTGCCCTGGACACAACTTCTCAATACTCTGAAATGAGAATTTCTCCCAACCTTCATTCTCCCCATCATAAAAGATCTATTTCATGGCCCACTTAGAAAATACTACTTCTGGGTTTTTTTTTCCTTCAGATTCAGAACAAAACCTGCATTTCTACAACCTCAGTATTCCCTCTCCTCATCACAGACTGGGCTGAAACCTCCTTGTCTTCCCTCGAGGCACCTACTTGGCCAGCACCAGGCATGGATGGAGCCTGCAGTGCAACAGTTAACTTGGTAATACTCCAAGGATTTTGTTTAGAGTTTTATAGCATTACATACCAGCCTTATTGGATTTAAATGGCTTAAATTAACTGGGTTATTTAATGGATTGTCCAGATTAGGGAGGAATCTGCAAGGCTGTTACTTCAAGAAGAGCAGCTGCATTGGAAGAGAAGATCTCCAAGTAACATTAATATCCTGGAGGCTCACAAGTCCTGACAGGCCACTCCTGTCCTTTATTGACATTCTCTCATACGCATTTAGCCAGGTTTGTGTTTAGTTTAATAATCTCCTGAAAGTTTAATTGTTGCTTTATTCATCCATGACCTTTCCTTCTCATCTGGAGACATATTATTGCTAATCTACAAATTTCAAGAACCAGATTTATTTGCAAAACCAATTATTCTGCTATGCAAATCTCCTCTCTTCCTGCAGCCTGCTTGAACAGGGCTTTTTTACAGCCGCCATAAGATATAGACACTATTCAAATATTTAAATGTAAAATTTATCTATATTTCTTTTCAAGCATGCCCAGGTTCTGTGTGGTGCAAAGTTAATTAAAATCTTTAGAATCAAAAGCAGGTTTCCTGACCTTGATCCAGGCCTGACAGACTTTAACCTCCAAAGTCCTCACTTAACCACAGGGGAACTGGAGCCACCAGCAAAGCGGAAATCACTTCACTATTGGTAAACTTCTAATGGAGAAACACGTCCTCTCCATTAGTGTCAGACATGACAAGACCAGTTCAGTCCCGGAGACACAGATGCAGGTTTCCTGAGCTGTCTGTGGATGCCTGACCTGAAGGAGGTGCAGAAAAATGCTCTGAACGAGAGTCTTTGGTACAGAACATTCTCGGCGGCACTTTCCCCATGTCCCCAGAGTGATGCGTCCCCTCAGCCTCAGGATTTATCATCCTGCTGGCACAGGGTGGGTGACAGAACACTTCATTTCAATGTGGGGCTGTTCTGAGGTCCAGGGACTCGAGCCCTCTTCCCAAACATCCAGTGACCACAGTACTTCACATTAACCCTGCCTCAATTTCCCCACCTCTGGCGATGGCAGGAACACGACCTGTTGGTGTTCGCTCAGGTTCTGACGCGGTGAAGTGCCACCTTCTATAACCCTCCTGCCCAAAAGCACCGCCAGCGTCCTATGACTGTCGAGCATCAGCAGCACAATTGCAGGCAACCAAGAAATCAACATTTTATACTAAGCCTTATGTCAGCGAAGAGCCTTATCAGGGAAGCTTGCACAATTAAACCATAATTCAGTGGATGGATGTTAAGTACTTTATAGATGAGCAAATTAAGAAAGCATTAGCCATGGGATTTGAGGGAGAGGCAACGTGGGTGCCAGGCAGCAAACAGAGACGTTCTGCTTGTGCTCGCAGTGCTCACCCTGCCGCTGCGCCCGCTCACCCCGCATCCCTCACTGGTCCTCTCCTGAGTTAGTCTGAAGATGTGCAGAAGGAAGCGGAAACTACGTGGGGGCAGATTTTGAGTCAGAGGCGCTGTAGATAATGCAGGATTATGTTTGCTGAGAAAAATAGTCTTTATTTTTGCCTCAACATGTGAAATGTTTGCAATCCTAGGCCTGGAAAAACCAACCAAAGCAGCGTGAGGTGCAGATGGATCTGACGGGGGTAGAAGAGTACCCCAGCCTGCCAGGAGATGCCACGGGTCACTCCGCTACGTACCCACTGGGACCTGCCTGAGAAACAACCACTCCTGATTGTTCTCCTTCAAGTTGAGGAGACAGAAATAGTGCCTTTTCTCACCCATAAATCACCACCGTCAGATTGATGGGTGGAGAACAACTCCAGTAGTCCTTCACTGTAATGGTGCTTGCACAACTGAACAAAAGACTGGAAATACATGTTGAACAGCCACCTCCTGCCCCGTACCAAAGCAGGAGAAGGAAGGAGGATGAGGCTAGTTTGTCTCCTTGAGGTGCAATGGAGTGAGAGCTCTGCACTGGACATGCAACTGCAGATGAAATCTCACATACTTGTGCCTGGAGCAGCCCCTTTTCCCTGGATACCTCCAGAGCTCAGAGATGGGAACTAGTCATCTCCTGGCAACCAAAGCCAATGAAGTCAAGCACACCACTGGCTTCAGTAAGCTCTGGCTCAAGCTTTATACAGCTCAGATATGAGTGGCTTTAAGCTGTTTTCTACAGTCTGTGGATTGTTTCTCTTGCTCAAATAATTTAGCTTTAACCTGAGGCTGTGGGCTCAATCCTTGCTGTCAAAACCCGGCGTGTAGCTTTGCATGCAGCTCCTGAGGGTATCGGGGAATACAGCATGAATCTCTCCAACTCCTTCAAAGTCTAGCAGAGCTGCTTTGTGTTTGTAGAAATCGACATAAATAAAAATGAATCTGACAGGCTTTAGTCTGTGTTTCTCCAGTATATCCTCGTCTGCGCTGGATTTACCTGAGTTGGTTTATATCTAACAGCTTCAAAAGGGGTGTTTACAGTGAGACAGACCCCAGTAAATACCAGCAGGGATAAGGGGTGGCTCACAAACACATCCAAGCAAAGCAACCTGTAACGTGTGGTCCCTGGGCACGGGTGAAAGTAGGGACCCAACAGAAATGCCAATATCCCAGTTTCGGCAGGGTGCACACGCGATCTAGTTGGGGTACTCCAACCGCACGCTCACAGCAGCCCAAACTGCTTTAATTCCTGCTACGAATGTCTGTTACAATGCAAACAGCTTTGTTCGCACTGCTATTTTAGCTTGAGTTAAGAACTACGTTTTGTTCTTCTTAGCAGAGGCAAACAAGACTCATAAACCCCTGTAATAGTGACCAATTACACTTGGAACCGGAAACCTTAAAGGTTCCAGTGAGAAAACAGGCCACGTTCCCCTGCTGCTGCATGTACCATGTCGTGGGCATAAATGAATGTGAATTACACCACTTTTACCAGCGTAAATGATTACAGAGGAGCCGCAATCCAAGGTGACGCTGAGCCTTTAGTAGGTTTATTTTAAGCTCAGACACCATTAAACATGACAGAGACATGAAAGGAACTTCCCCTCAGTGACATCTGGATGAAAATGTGATTTCCTGGTGCCCTGCAGCTGGACTCTGGCACCTGTACTGGGCTGGCCACAGGCACTCATTGCTGGGATAAATGTCTCCACGAAGGACACGGCAGCGTCTGCAATAACGGGCCACCGACAGTTTGCTGGAGTTGTTTGATATTTTTAGCTTTTCGTCACAAACTGACTCTCGTCTTGCAAAGCTGCTACTGAGGCAGAACTCCACTGAAACCCAACTCCTAATCTAAGCGCATGTCTAATCCATTAAGAGCGAGCCCACTGAAAAGCATCGCTCTGCTCTAATGCGCGTTCAGCCGAGCTCAGGGAAAGAGAACGGGGCTGTGGCTTTCCTCCGTGAAACCTTCAGCAGCACTTTTAGGTGATTGCGTCACCGCCGTGCTCTTCATTCCTGGCTTTGTGCTCGCACAGCACTGACACAACCAGCTATGTGGACAGGCCGGGAAAAGGGGATCTGCTTTAAAAAGTGAACTTTGGTTTTGCTAGGTTAAAGTGCAGCCAAATCAGCTCCACAACCTGCTTTGCCCACACAGCCACGTCAGTGCAGTGCACAATGTGTGCCCTTGGGGATGAGATGTAAGAAGCAGGAACACCCTAAGTCTGTTGCTGCCATCATGGGCTTTGTTGCGTGATGCCACACGCTCCAGACCTGTCTTTCCAAAATAGGTGTTGGCCTCATCGCTTCCCAAAGCCACAACGAGCCACAGCAGCCTTTTAAGTGACATCAGCGCTCAGCTCCTCTGCCAAAACCTTGGGACGCAAGATCCAGATTACACTCATCTTTTCCACTTCTCCATCAGATAAGATGAATCTTATAATTTGTCACATAGCCGGTGGTTTCCAAACATCATTTACCCAGCGGAGGCTGGGAAGGGGGGATGCTATTCTTCAGGTCAATTTGTGAGTCATTTGGCTTGCCAGTCAACCAAGTTTCACTCACTTGGAGACAATCTATCTGAGCTATAAAACCTTCACCTCGAAACATAACTCATCAAATTTAGTGACTAGCCTGTCATCACGGAGAGCAACGATCCTTAACCCCTTGCCTAGCTCTGGGGAATCATTATCTGCAGCTGTTAATTTGAGCTTGCTTTATGTCACAAAAAAAAGTGTTTCCTTCTGTTAAAAATGTGTTACTAATTTTACTCCTTCATTATTTAGTTTCATACTAAGAGTTATTATTTTCACTGATTTCTCATCAAACTGACGTTCAAATAAATACTATACTTACTAGCCAATAAACATAGTTCCTGGCCACCTTTCCAAGACTTTTCACTAGCCACACAAAGGCTGCAGAAGCCTCTGGAAATAATGAAGTTTAATCCACCCCTGTCGAACTGTGCACATGTCATTGCAGACACTGCAGAAGGTACCAGGCGGGGAATGCCAGGCTGGTGGGACACAGGTATGACTGGGGTGGAGCATGGCATGGCCCTCACCCTGTCTGTAGTCATCTTCCTCCTTTCAGCAGGTTCTCTCAAGCTTCATCCTTCAAATTCACTTTGTTTTGCACCAATCTATGCGCATTTATGTACAAAATAAAAACTCGCAGATGCAATGGCATGGGGCCTAGCAGGTTTCACCTCCTATCCAGGCATCCATTTCTCACCAAAACACGGTGAAGGCTTGGGGCTGGTTGTCCCACTAAGCCACATCAGCTGGGAAGGGGCCCAAAAGCACGACTCAGCTCATGGTAACAGTAATATTCCCTTACAGCTGTGGGCTCCCGTAGGATGAGAACAGTCAGGCTGAAGGCTGGACATCAGTCACTAATATTTAGAGTGGAAAAAGAAAAGTCCCAGAAAACAACAAAAGAAAGCTGACCAAGTTGGGAAGATAACCATCCACAAACTTCTAAGGTGAGCACAATGACCACAAAACCCTCAAGCGACCCATCTGTCAGCTGGGAAGATGTAATTCAGACACTGAATGGAGTCACACTAGTGGACAGCTCTATGGGAACCAATTTACTCAAGGAAGTAAGAGAGTTTAATCAGTCAGCGTTCAAAAGGCGTGTAACTCATGTCAGAGGAGAGCAAAACTGATTGTACCCTCATCACAGGTGAACAAAGGATCAGGGAAGACAAAACAATTAAAAGCAGATAATGAAGTGGACAGTCAGTAGCGTAAATCCAGGCTGACAGCAAGGGGTGCAGGAGGAAGGAGAACCTGGGGCTGCTAAGCAGGCAGCAGGATCAGCCTCCACCTCCCCCCCGCTGGAGTCTTCAGTCCACCCTGAAAGAGGGGGCAGCCCAGATCTAACGGTCCCCTGAAGATGGTGAGGTTTGGAAGCCAGCGCCTCTCCAACATCTCCTTTGTAGCTTGTGCTGCAACCACCAAAATATGGAGCAAACATTGGACCCTTTTCCAATTCCGCAGCTCAAAGCCACCAGCAGTGGACGGCTGCTCCTGCCCTGCTGGAGATCTGACACTTGCTTTGCAGGGATATGAACTATTGTTCACCAAAACATCGGCTCTGGAGAAATAATTGCCCCAGGGAGCCCTGAGACACAGTCATGGGGTGAGGTGGATTAGAGGAATCAGTCTCATTTTCCACTGGAGCAGCTGGGAATGTGTCCGCACTGTGGGTGACTATGTCTCGGCTGAGACAGGTTATGAGCAGCTGATGGAAAGGAATGTCTCAAACGGTTCCATCACCCGCAACTGCCCAACTGCTCCATGTGTTGAGACAGGCATCCAGCAGGATCTTTGCTCTGCTCTCCCAGCACTTTGTGGAGCAGAGGAAAAGAGAAGTGGCTTTTCCATCCCTCCTTTTACCAGTGGGCCTGACAGGGCCAACTATTGTCCACACAAGGAGGGTGGTCTCCAGCCCCACGTGGTACTTGGGATCCTGGAGCCAGAGGCTACAGGGATTGTGCAAAGCCCCGAACAGCCCAGGCTGAGCAGGAGGCATCCACTGCCCACATCACAGCAAGGACCAGACTCTGCAGCTCTCCACAGGGTTGTGGAGAACCGAGCACTAATTCCCCTGCTGCTGCTTTGCTGCTTTCCATCACAAGCGAGAGGACGGCAGCGGCAGCTCGAAGGCCTCTGGGATGGGGACCCGTGTGAGCAGAGCGATTGCAGAGAGCAGGAGATAATTATCTCCTTGGAAGCAAGCAGGCTGGTTTCTTCGAGAACAATGCTTATCTTTCCATCTCGCCTGATGATCCCTTATCATTACCCAATCCTCCTGGGCTTCGCAGACATTAGCTAATCTTGTGATAAGAGATTAAGAGAAAAGCCAAGACACGTTCCCAGCCATTAATGGAAGTTCCCCCAAAGGCTGGGTGTGTGACGCAGAGAACCAGGGACGCTGCACAGGCCTTGCTCTGGTTGAAGGACGCAGACAGAAACCTGATTATTCCCAACTGACCTGCTGGGTACTTAGTCATGGGGGTTTAAGTTGTTTTAAGACGAGAAAAATATTATCATTAGGAGTTGCGCTAGAATGGTACAGCAACGCTAGCTAGTGCTTGGATAATGCCCGTGGAGAGGTGAGTGTGCCAGAGGATACAGCAGCATCCCGGTAACGTGTCTCGCATGCAAAGCAGAGCCATCTCCAACAGGAAGGTCAGACTCTTGCTATCGGTTGGGATAAACCACACAGAAACAGGGACGTTTTTAAGGGCTGCTCCTCGATAAAAGAGCTGCCGTTACGAGCATGCATTGCTAAGAGCTGCAAGGGGAAGGGAGGAGGGGGATTCCTGGGTTAATTTGGAGAGGGAGTAAGAAAAAGGGCGGAGAAGAAAAGTCAAACACAACCATGTGTGTCTTGTGGGAAGGCAGAGACATGGAATGAGTTTCTGAGTTGTGTTTATGTATAAAAGGTTTGGAGCTGGTGTCTCGGGAGAGGGGGTTTCTCCCCTGCTCTAAAACCCACATACGTCCATGTAAAGAAAATTGCCTTAATGTTGCCCAGAGAGGTGGTGGAGGCCCCATCCCAGGAGACATTCAAGGTCAGGCTTGATATGGCTCTGAGCAACCTGACCTAGTTAGAGATGTCCCTGTTTATTGCAGGGGTGGTTGGACTAGATGGCCTTTAGAGGTCCCTTCCAACCCAACACATTCTATGAGTCTATGATTCTTGACTTCAGCACGGGTTTCCTCCCAAGAAGAGTGGTGTACAGTATCTCCTACTGTGGTCAAGCCACCAAAGCATTGAGTAGCAAAACACAGAACTCCCCACCCTGGGAGGTCCCCTGACTCATTTAGTGGAAGAACATGACCAAGGTTTACGGCACTGTTGCCTTCTTCTTGGGAACCACCTTTGGGAAACTTGCTCTACACCCAGAACTTGTTGCGCTACATCAGCATACATACAGGAAGGATCCCAACAACAGCTGCAGATGACACAAAACTGGGAGAAGTGGCTGACACACCAGAAGGCTGCGCTGCCCTTCAGCAGGACCTAGCCAGGCTGGAGAGTTGGGTGGTGAGAAATTTAATGAAATATAAGAAGGGCAAGTGTAGAGTCTTGCATCTGGGCAAGAACAACTACAACAACTACGTGCACCAGTATAAGTTGGGGACTGACTTGTTGGAGAGCAGCGTAGGGGAGAGGGACCTGGGGGTCCTGGTGGACAGCAGGATGACCATGAGCCAGCAACGTGCCCTTGTGGCCAAGAAGGCCAATGGTATCCTGGGGTGTATTAGAAGGGGTGTGGTTAGTAGGTCGAGAGAGGTTCTCCTCCCCCTCTACTCTGCCCTGGTGAGACCACATCTGGAATATTGTGTCCAGTTCTGGGCCCCTC
>JAVSBS010027736.1:36511-73560 GCA_033124195.1 Coracias cyanogaster
GGGAAGTAGAGAATAACTTTGTTTTCCTTTGCTTCCGCGCGCGGATTTGCTTAGCTTTGCTTCTATTATTATTAAACAGCTTTTTGTTTCTCATCTTATTTTCCTCCCCTTTCTTTTTGCTCTGCTGAGGAGGGAGAGGGGAAGGAGAGAGGGGGTGATAGAGCGGCTTGGTGGGCACCTGGCGCTCAGCCAAGCTTAACCCACCACAGGCACCAAACTCCAGAATTGTGGAGATCTTTCCCTAAATGACCTGTGAGCTTCCTCAGCAACTTTTTCTCTCAGCACATTGTCAGAGGTTAGGGCTGGGCTGGCCACTAGACAAATGGCAGATGCTCTTTCCCTTCCCAAAAGGGAAAAGAAAGGGAACAAGGAAGAAAGACCTATGGACTGGAAAATAAAACTAAAACAACTTTAATGAAAATAATAATAATAAAATGAAATAGATATAAATATATTCAAAATCAGTATTGAGCCCAAACCCCCTGATGCTGTGGGGTAGGCACTGGGGAAGTCTCAGACTGGACTCAGGGGCAGATAGGAGCTGGATTGGGATTGAAGGCGGAGTGGATGGAGAGTCCTCCTTGGACGCTGGTCACTGAAGAAGTGAGCTTGACCCTCGTGAGCCCTCCGCTTTATACGGAATATGACGTACATGGGCTGGAATCCCTCGCTGGTCAGTTTAGGGTCACCTGTCCTGTCCACTCTTCCCTGCAGGTGTGGCCTTTTACTTTTTGCACTCCCCGATGTGGGACACAAGAGTTAGCAGTGACCTTGATCTACGCAGGAGCAAGTGTAAAGAGCCTTTCTGCACACTACCCTTGGTGGTAACTCTAAACATCTAGCGTTACCGCTGCTAGAAGTGGACACTGCGAAAATATGCCATTAGCTTCAGAAAGTGCAGGTACTTAGAAGAGACTGAGCTGAAAAATGAAATCATGGAATAGAATTAGTTCTGTTGTAATTCAAACCAGGACACCAAGACATAGTTTTTTAATCTCTGGCTGAACCATAGCATCGTTTCATTTAAATTTAGTTAAGGCCCTTTTTGGCAATAGCTAGCAGATCATATACAACGTCACGGCCCAGGACCTCACAAAGTAGGGAGATAGTTACACTCTTACACTACAGCAACATCCATTTAAAAAAATATCTGTGGGCTGTCCCCTCACCACTGCAGGCAATAGGATATAGGAACAGAAGTTCTCTCTCTCCTGTTGATGCTGTTGCCCTGCACATTCAAGGCTAACTGGTCCAGAGGGAGGAAGCACCCATAAAACTGGTTTTAACACAGTGGTTTATGTGAGGTTTTGGTACTGTGGGTTTCAAACTCTCCAGTGTCTTCTACCAGATTTGGGTCTGCTTTCTGACGCATCTTTGTTCAGCGCAAATCACAACCTGTAGCAGTTGAATTTTGCTTTATTTTCTGAGAGAAGATCCTCAGGTGGACTCAGTCCAGCTCTTTCCCTGAGCCCTAACCCAGGCTCTTCTCAGTGACACCCAATGATAGGACAAGGGGCAACGGGTGCAAGCTGGAACATAGGAGGTTCCACATAAATATGAGAAAAAACTTCTTCATGGTGAGGCTTACAGAGTGCTGGAAAAGGCTGCCCAGAGGGGCTGTGGAGTCTCCTTCTCTGGAGACACTCAAAACCTGCCTGGACGTGTTCCTGTGTGACCTGATCTAGGAGACCCTGCTCCGGCAGAGGGACAAGATGATCTTTCGAGGTCCCTTCCAATCCCCAGCATTCTGTGATACTTCCAGAGCCACACACTCTTTTCTGCACACAAACAGCACATTCCATTAGCCCAAATTACTTTTGTTTCCAAAGGAAGACATAGCAAAGAAGAAAGAACAAAAACAACATCTCTTGCCCAGGACAACACAACGTATGTGTTTTCTGGCTCACTTTCCACAATGGCAACAGTTTTTGAAGACAAAAATATCCCAGAAATGGTCTATAGTACACAGAGCAAAATTCAATACAAGGACCACACAAGCCAGATGACGCCTTTGGTGCAGAATCAGAGGGCATCGGGGAGAGCACCTTTCTGAGACACATCCTGCTTCACTGCCTGCAAAAATAGCAAAAGAGCCCTCTCTCCTAGAACACATTTCATTCTGCATTAAATGTTATGGTTTCTGAGGGTTGCTCCCATGCAAAACCAACACTGTTACTTATGAAACAATGCATCAAACCCGCAGATGGGAATTGGGTCTCCTGGCAGCACAGCCAAGGAAAAAAATCTTTCTCTTTTTTTCCCCTCCTGTAACAAATGGCCTCTTTCCCCAGTCATCTGTGTAACATTTAGAGATTAATGTCTTCTGTGGCATGACACAGAGTCGTTTGCTTCCCTTTAAGAAAGCTCAAAGCTCTTTAGAGAACGGGTTCTACTTTCAGAGTTATCTGTCTACAGAACAAACACATTTCAGATGTTCAGCCAGTTTCTTTTAAAGAAGAGGTTCGCCAAATGAAGGGTTACCGAGTGGGATCATAATGGACTTTGCTTTGTTTCTGATTGGCTTTCATCTATTTTATTTTGTTCTTTACATTTGCAAATGACTGGGACTGTGAACAGAGCCTGGGACAGCAAGACAATCTGAAGGCAGCAAGGAAGGCTGTGATGTTTAATGGACAAGGAACTGGCCAGGGACTCGGGAAGCCTGGTGTGCCTCGTAGCTCTACCACTCCTCCATCTACCAACCTACTGCCTGCCACTTCCTTACTGTCTTGCGCCTATAAAATGAGGGTAAACATACGGGTCCCAGGAACCCCACGTACCAAATCGCTCTGGATCAGAAGCATCAACCTTTTGCCCTGACCAACTCCAGGCATCGCTTGCTCTCCAGTCTCCAAACCACTATTCACCCCCTACAACAAAGGACCTCTGTACTCTGGGGTTTGTGTCCCTCACCTTTGTTGATGAGGAAAATCTGGACAAGCGGTTTAGGTTGAAATCCTTAACTTTCAGCTCACTTTGTGCCATTCCTCGCTCTCCCTTGTCTTGCTGAGGTGGTGCACAGCTGCCACTAACACTGGTAAAACACCTGTAGGAGCCCTAGACAGAAGTTACTTCTGGGAAATATTCAGTATTATTCTGATTATTCTATCAGAATGACAGGACAGGCGGAATGACAGTCAAGTGTCAGGCCACACACTACCCGTTCCAGTCACTCTGCAGAGACCTGTGGTGAAGCAGAGCAAATGTACCAGGAAATTCCTCAGAGATTTTCAGACGTTAAACAAGAAAGAAAAATTATGGAGGAGGCTGCCAAACTCCAGCTGGTTTTAAATGGAGCAGTCTGATTGCTTCAAAACCTTATTCTGGTTGGCACTGGTATTTTCCCTTCCACAGGATGTTTTGAAATTTATACCTTTGTTTTGAAAGAGACCACAGCTCTTCCCCTTGGGATTCCCCACAGAGCAGAGGCTCCTGTAACAGGCTGGGGCCTTATGCCAACCCTGCGTGAGCCCAGCAGCTCTCCTGAGCAAGGGAAGCTGGCAGGGGACATTTTCCAGTCCTTTCAAGACCTTTGGAGCCTGCCAGAGTGAACCAGAGGGGCCTTGGTGTAATGGAAACCTTGTCCCCAGAGAGGAAATGTGAACAGAATCCTGCCCTGTCTTGAGGCCCTGGACTTTTGGGGGGAAAAGGTGACTTATTCTGTTTGTACAGTTGCAGTTACAGAAATGGCTTAGCAAAAAGAATAAAATAAAAGCAAAGGCACTTCCCCTCCCAGCTCCCTCTTTGTCCTGCGAGCCTTATTTGCTGACAGAGATAAGTTTTGCTGATGTCAGCACTATGAAACGCTGCAGCTCCTGGAGGGGGAGAAGGGGTCTGGGCTGTGTTATATGGGGACAGAGACATGCTGGGTGAGCCCAGCAGAGCCCCCAGCCCACACTGCAGCCAAGAACATGCCTGCCTTGACTCTCACTTACCCAGAGTTGTGTCTAAATCTAATTCCACTGATTTCTGAGGGTCCTCTCCTGATAATCATCAGAGCCTAACAGCCTGGTCCTTCTGCTACCACAGCTTTGGAACTTACTACAGCAGAGGCAGGACGAGGCCTGGAATGAGAGCAGAATTCGACCTTCTGAGGCTCTGTCTAGATGAAGGCTGCAGGATTGGGCCTTTTTGTCAGCCTCTGGGCCAGTGGTGTATCTGCCTCCCCCCCGCCGGCCCCCAACCTCTTTCCAGCTGAGAGAATAACACTTTGGCTAGTCAATGATAAAATGGTTTAATGTAATAAACATGAATCTGTCAGCCTCAAGTGCCCTAAAATATTCCAGGCTGCAAATGCAGGACCAACAGTGAGCTTTGTTGATACAGCCTCAAGCCAGAACTAATCAGACAGAGACACCATTTGCTTTCAATAGAAATTATATTCAAGAGGGCTGCTTCCTGCTTGCAGGGAAGGATGGGAGGCACGACGGAGCGATGTGGAACACTGAAAGCTGAGAGTTCTCTCCCGTCAGGCTAAAACATCACGGGGTTTCAATATCTCGCAGGAAAAGAGGCTCGCCTTTCGACTAGAGATCCTGCTGACTCAGCTCGCAGCTGAAGATCTTCTCGGGAAGCAAAAACATACAAATAAATAAAATAGACCTTTTTGTGTGCAGGGTTGTAAATAACGGAACAAAAGCAGAATCAGCAGCCAACAGGCTGGGGCTATAAAACTGCACATGGTGGTGCTGCATCAGGACAGGAAAACAGTCCTTTACCTCCTTGATCTGGCACAGAGATAACATTAATTAGCCTTTCAAGCGGCCCTTTGATGCCCAGGAAAGCCAATGTCACTCAGTTCTGGAGTCTCTGCAGGCAGGCTCAGAAAAGAACTGGCAGGAATTCAGTGCAGATGCTTTCCAAACTCCGTTACGCTGGGTGTAAATCCAACCCAGCTCTGCTGACAGGAGAGGAGTCGTGATTTACATCAGTGAAAACGAGAGCAGAATTCATTGGAATTAGCCCTCTGAGATAATTTGATCTGATCATTACAGATGGGTAATTAGAAGCACTTGAGCCTGTAGCCACACATACACACACAAAGAACTATCCCAGAGTTCAGCAGAAATCTGGCTAACCTTAGCTCACCATTTTCACAACATTATTATTTTCCAGTTCTACTTTGCTGGGCTCCTTCCAGGACCCTCTTCTCTCCGCCCCACCAAGCAACACACACATTATGGCACTTTCCCTTTGAGATTTGCAGGTCCTGGGAGTATTAAACCCCAGGACCTGTTCCTACCAGATCAGCAGCTCTGCTTCGCAACCTCAAGGACTTCAGAAAACTTGGAGTGGATCCAGGTTCAAGGGAACTTAACATAGCTGTGACAAGGGCTCCCTGCTGCTACAGTAATAAATAATAATTAATAATAATTAATCACCTAATGACGAGGTTCCCTGATCCATCATGATTACAATTTCATGGCTGATACCACCATGCTTTGAGACAGATACGGCAGGCTTGACCTTTCCTCCTCACCAGCTTTATGCCGTTATAATTTTGTTAAGCCAAACCCTCAGCTTGTGTAAATCTGCACAGCCAGAGTGACTTCTGATTTATGCCAGTACAGGAAGGGAATCACCTCCTCTACATATTTTACCAGCCTAACAACCTAACACATAGCAAGGCAGACAGTCAAACGCAGAGTAGGACTCTCTTTTCCTTAAACTGCTGTCTCTCCCCTGCAGAGAGGAAAATAAAATCAGCTATCAGGCTTCTAGGTACGATTGCTTCAGGGTCAGGAAGGGGAAACTCACTGTCTCCCCTCCCATGCAGTTGGTATTCCCCTCCTTCAACACATCACATGGCATCTGAATTAGGACTATGCTGCCTAATTACATTTGATCACCTCGGAAACACCAGATTTCAGCCAGCAAAAGAGGGACTGAGTATTTGTAGCTGCAGCCCAAATCCTACCCGACTTTAAGGGAAAAAGAATAGGAGAGAAACACTCCTCCCACCCCTTTTAATATTCTTTTCTTCCTCCTCCTGTGGCTCTTTTCACTTTTCCAGAGGCTGCAGAAGACTGCCTCCCTGATTGAAGCGAACTCCCTCTTAAGGCTTTATCTCTTTGACAGACTGGAGATGTTCTGGCCCAGCGCTCTGCTGTGTGGGCACCCTCCCCACTCCTGATGTTATTATCCCCGCAGTCATCGGCCTGAGTCATTTTGTGCCCCTTTTGTTACGCTCCCTAGAACGGCCTGTGATAAAGACACTTCCAGCATTGTTATTGCTCTTTGCAAAGTTCTTTTTATTTCTTCTACAGCGAAACAATAATCTAAGGAGCCATATTGGAGGTAACGCATTGCAAAGTGCCTGCTTTATTATCAGCACAATATGGGCCTGTAATCTGATAATGATAAAAATCTGCCCCTTTGCTTTGGCTCTTATCATTTAATTGGAGCGAAGGAGCACATTCGTTTGTTAATAATGTTATAATTGGTGCTATCTGCCGAGACCCATCAAAGGAACCCTGCGCAACAACCACTTGCAGTGCAAACCATCTCCCTGATAAAAATGAGCTTTACAGCATTCAAATGTTCCTGTTACCGTCTGTAGTGCAATGTCCCTTCAGGGCACGCAGCCCACCTCCAGCACCTCCAGCTCTTCCTTACCCCCACCCTTGCACACTCCCCCAGCTCCTGGTCTACTCATGGACCCGCATGCTGTTACCAGGGGAACTGGTGGCTTTTGCAATCCCTTCTGTTCTGGTTTTACCAGACAGCCCAATATTTTGACAACGCAAGGATGTGTCTTTTCACACTTGTGTCTGCATGCGGCTCCCAGCCCGACTCACCTGAGGCATCTCCTCTCTCGCTCCACCATCTGCCTGCGAGCAGAGAGGAAGCAGAGACAGCTGGATCCACACAGGGTGTGAAGGGAAGCACACGCCAAAGGGTTTGTTTCCCTCTGCGAGGAAAACACTAAGGATGTGTCTACACCGACAGTTAAGTAAGAGCCAAGTCTGTTCTTAAATCCAGACCCAGAGCCTTTACGCCAGGGCTCAGCCCCATCACTGGGCTCTGCAGAGGTGAGATGCTGCTGAGTTCATTGCCTCTGTGACAAGGCCAATAGAGTGGATTAGCCCTGAGTTGCTACAGCCCCATCCACCAAGTGCTGGCCTATGCTTGGCAGCTCTTCCCCACAGCGCAGGCACATTGGCTGCGGCTATAAATATAGCACAGCAAAGCAAACAGGCCACAGATTGGTCTTTAGCCTGAGGGTAAATAGCATGGCTTGGCTAGTTGCCACAGTGCTGAACTCTTCTCCTCTTTCTCCCCAAAAGCCTCATCACTGCTGCAGCCAGAGCACCTATTGGGATGAGTCCCCACACCCTGCCCACGCATCACCTGGGACAGTGGTATTGGCACTAGCCAAAACTCGGCCAGGGAGTGAGCTAGCAAGGAAATACACTGGGCAAGTGAAGACACCTGCCCTGGCCACCGCCAGGCCACTCACCAAGTCCCCAGGTCCCTGGAGCCATCTCGCTGCAGGGTGGACACTGCCCGGTCAGCACTCTCCAGCAGCACCGCACACGGTGCTGAACCTGCTGCAAACATCCCTACTGCAAACAAGTTCTTAGAAGCTGTTGCTCTTGTGCTGCTTGCATTAAGGCCTAGAGAGCAGGTATTTCAACAATTACATGTACGTTTAAATATCAGTAACCAGCGCCTAATGAGAGCTGCTCCTTTCTTGGGCTGCCCTTGACGAGGCAGGGCCCATCCTACCTCCCTCCTCCAGGTCTTGTGCCTAGCGCAGCTCACCTCTGCGGACCGCGACACCTCTCCTGCCCCACCAGGAAAGCAAGAAGTAGGAAAAGAATAAGCATAATAAAAGCAAAAGCTGAATTTGATTCATTCACTTGACTCCAGACATCAGCATTGAAGAAAAACAGCTGCACAACTGCAGCACTCGAATGGCGGCACGGTTCTGCAGCAGAACTTGCTCTTGCTCTGCTTACGGGGAGGAAACGGTGGCAGAGTGATGTGTGTTTTGGAGCACTGTACTGCTCTTTAAGACATAATCACTTCACCTGGAGTCTGGCTACAAGTCCTGCCCACCACACTGTTTTGCTGACATTTAGGAACCCAGAAGTTGACACCGTGACCAAATGACTAAATAGCGCTTCAAAAAACCATCCTCCTCCCACGTTATGCCTTCTCTTTACCAAGTGGAAGAAGTGAGGCAAGCAGAAATCAGAGCTAATCTTTTTTAAAAGGGGTTACCAACACCAGGCGCCTGGATTTCTGGAAGGTCCCTTCTCAAATCACCCCCCCCCTTCACCTCCCAAAAGAAGAACAGCACAAGGTGGCTGCAGAGCTGAGGCAGGACAGATGAATCGATGACAACAGGCTCTTTTGCAGCCCTGTTTTAGTCCAAGATCTGATGCTGCACTGTGGAACATTTGCAGGAATTTGCTGGTGCTCTCCAGAATTTCCTGGGTCAAAAAGCTCTCAAGGATTTCCCATCTGGGAATTCTTCCCAGCACCTTCTCTGAATTTTCTAGTGTTTTATAGGAATTTCTTGATCAAGAAACACTCCATGCCCAGGATTTTCTGGAAAGCTCCAGAACTCCACAGTTCAGCAGTCTGTCACTAAAACGATTAAGATAGAAGCTGAGAGAAAAAGTTATTGTAAGGTCCCTCACTGCCAGCCCCTTCCCAGCACTCTGGTGTGTTTATGCATCACCCAGGAATGAAAAAAAAAAATTGACAAAACTGATTACATTTCAATTTGACTGTATCACATCTGGATGAGTCTATTAAGGCATCAATCAAAGGGAGAGCAAAAGAAAATATATAATTTAATCTTTAATAACCCTTAACAATAGCCCTGTATCTACCACCTGGGCTTGCGTGGATGGCGGGATGAAGGAAAAGGAGGTAAAAAAAACCCCACAAGCTTTGTCCGCCAGATGCCGAGTGGCTGCCAGCGTCTGCAGGGGATGTCAGGCTGCCTCATGCTGCCCTTGGTGGGGCTGGCTCTGGACATGCCACACAGCTCTTGTGCCAGGCCAGGTCTGCCCTAGGCTCAGGGGTGCCCCCAACCCTGCTCTGCTCCTTGGGAGCATGCGTGGGGCTGAGATAGCTGAGGGTGCAAGTCCTTCCCTGGAGTTCTCTGCCCCGTCCCCACCAGCCCTGGGTGAAACAGGGATGGAAACTCTTGTCCATCTGCGCTAGAAAGCCCCAAGCAAGCCGTGTGCCAGAGAAACCACAGCCCAGGAACCATGTGGGCTCAAATGGCTTTTTATCTCCCTCCTCCACCTTTATAACCCTCAACCCTGTCAGACTTTTTATATCCCAGAATAAGCACCGGTTTGACATGAGCAATGATGATCATTTGATATAGCAAGGGTGAGAGACTAATTAAAACGCAGAGCTTTATGATTTCATTCGGCTCCTGCAAGATCTGGCTGTCTAGTTTTATTTATGTGAGGTTTAAGTGTTTTATGCAAATTCTAGTGCTTGTGAAAAGCCCCGGATTCCCCAGCCTGCAGAAGAAAGTGCTCTGTTTATTCACAGGCCTGTCATAAGCAGCAGAGGGTCTGGCCCGAGCTCTGGAGGCATTCCCAAGGATTTAACCAGGCTGTTTAAGGCGCTGCTGTTTTGACATCGATTTCCATCCACATCAATGCACCGGGGCTACACACAGAGACCAAATGAGGGCCCTGGAACTCACCTGCATTTAGCCAAAGCAGCTGAAAAAACTTATTGCTCCCACCTGCAGGGTCTGGAAGCTCTTTGCCAGGAACCCTCAAAGCTGGCAGGGCCCACACCATGTTGCCCTGCACGGCAGTCACAGAGCTGTGCCTGCACCAAAGGTTTCCACTGGCTTTACTGCATCAATCAAAAGCCTGATTGAAATTAAAACTAAGGCCCAGATTTTGCAGTTTCATCTGCTGTCTCAGTGATGTGATGAAAGTGGGAGATAACACAATGATACCTGGAAAGAAGCAGAGAGACCGCGCAGAAGGCAACAGCCTTTGGAGCAGGGTGGGTCTTCTCAGCCTTTTTGGACAACGCACCAGGCTCTCCCAGGGGCACAGACCAAACCAAGCTGGATTCTCTCACCTCCAAACCATCACACTTGGCTTGAAGACAGCCCCAGCTCCCGTCCTTAGCTTGCTTAGCATTGCAGAGAGCTTGGTCAGGTCTTAGCAAGCTTCTCGCTCCTGCCTGGCCCCGAGTGCACCCAGAGTGGCCTGCCATGCCAGCTGGCCAGAGCACAGTGCCTGCTGGGGACAGGCAGCCTCCTGCCAGGGACATCTCCCCTTTCTGAACGCAGGCCCGAGCAGCAGGGATTTCCTTAACAAGTCGATAGGGACTTGCAGTGAATCGGTCATTCTGCACCTCCTGGAGCGGAGCCCAAGTGCGCAGACAGCCCCCGCCCTCCCAGTGCCGGGCTCGGAAGCTGGGCCCTGCCCACCAAACCTCCCTATAAATGTCCAAGACAAATGGAGAAGCAGAAATAGCCCACAAGCTCCAAGCACCATCTAATCAATTACCCTCAACTGTTTCCTTTCTTTAAAAATAGACACAGTATTTCCTCCTTACTTCCCAGGGCAGTCCGGCGGATTAATTAATATTGGATACACGTTTGGGTCTGACACACTTTATAAACAGTTAGTATTAATCAGATTGGAATTGATCAGCTCTGCCTTAGCACAGCCCTTGTCAGCCACTCTCACATCTCAGTGCTGACTGTCGATGTTGTGACACACGACAGCGCTGAGCTCAGCCCAGGACCCACCATCGGGACGCTACCACTGATGCTTAGACTACTAGAGCGTTTCCCTACCCCTCCACGCCACGGGGATGCACAAGCCCAGGGCAATTGCATCCCTGAGAGCACCCAACCTAAGCAGAAAAAAAATAAGGGCAGAAGATCTACATCAAACATCCTATGTGAGGTGGCAAAGAATGTCTGTGTCACCAGCCTGGCGTCCTTGCCTGCCATTCAGGCCTGCTCTCCGTGCCAGTCTTTGTCCAGCTCTGCCCTCTCACTGCTGTCTGCTTCACATCTGTACCACAGCCTGGAGCCCGCCCTTTGCCTTTCGCTCTCTGCGCTGTGCTTAAAGCCTGGGACCAAGAAACAGGAATACCGGATGGATGACAAATCAACCTGGAGATTGCAGTCAAGCACTGGCCAGAGCAGACCCGTCTCTCAGCTGAGAGAAGCGTTGCCCTGTTGCTCACCTCGTGCTCTTTGCTGTTCGACACATGATGTCAATCAGCCTTCAACTCAGACATCAATAAAATCTGCTTTTCTGACCGCAAGGTCTCTGCTAAGCATGGCTTTTGGGATTGGAGAAGCTGTTCACCGGAGCCTGCGTGCCTTGTTTTCCCCTCGGGTGATGTAACACAACAGGCAGCTCTACAACTGTTTCGCATTTTGAGGACACACTGAAGAATGCCCCATCTGGGATGCGGGAGTGTGGTGGTCTCACGTGCTACACGTGTGAGCCGTGAGCACTCCAACGAGCAGCTCATCTGCCATCACGTCAAGCAGTTCACGTCAGTGCTGTGATTCACAGCTCCCTCTGCAATCAACAGGGGGGCAGGATCAGCCCCTCCGAGGGCAAACAAACTTGCCCTAAGGTCAGTGTCTAGGATGGAAGGACACTGACTGCTCTCCGCCAGCGCTGGAGAGACCTCAATGGGATGCCTTGTTTACAGAGGACTGGTGCCATTTTGCCCTGGGTGCTGACAGGGACCAGGTAAAAGTCTTTGCTTGGCAGGTCTGTTGTGCAGTTCATCCTGCAAGAAGCTAGTAATAGAAAAGAGTAAAACCGCGAAGTGCCAGACTGGCGAGGTAGGAATTGGGACCTATTTGCCCCACTTTCCCCTGCAATAAGACAGAACAAGCTGTCTTTCCCTGGCTATAGATAGACCAAGGCATGTCCTATATCCTGCCTGCAGAGCCAAGTGATGCTGGCTCAGCATTAGCCTGGCCATCCTCCAAAATTGGATTTCCAATTAATAGCGTCGACTCATCACGGAGAAGAGGCAGCTCAGGTCTTAGTTGAAGGTCAAGGAACTTCAGGCAGCACAGGAGAGATTTACACACCACCTGAGTTCCCAAATCACCTGTGGCGTACGAGGGAGAGACCAAGCCCAATGCACGAGCCTCCTGACCAGTGAGGGTGATGGGAAGCTTTTAGATGAGCTCAAGGTGGCTGTTCCTAAACCCAGCAGCACTGCAGAGAGTGGGAGAGGGAGGAGATGACAAAGAGCTTTCCCCCCACACTGGCAGCCCCTAGGATGGAAGAGCATTTTCAACCTCAGCCAACAAAAGCACACATGACCTGGACTGTGAGTGAAAAGAGCCTTAGTAGCATTTAGATAAGCTTAAGACAACTCAGCTCGCACCAGACCTTCCCCTCCTCCATGCTGAAGGGTTAAGACCACCCAGATGTCCTCAAGATGTTCCCTGTACGAGATGGGGCCCTTGGAAACCGGGGCACGGCACAAAACAGCACCTTCCACCCACCGTTTGCATTTTGAAGCATTTCCCATTCTCCTGTTTGGGCAAAGGTTCAAGATTTGAGGTTGGAGGGGAGAAAGGGGAAGAGAACATATTTTATTTATAACTGCACATTCATTTGATTAAGAGCTGTTTCTGAAAGATTTGCCTGAAACAATATGAAGGGGAAGGGTAGGGCAGCAGGGAAGAGAAATCATGCACTAGAGTTGAATCCAAGCAGTGCTGCAGAGGGGTGGGAAACGGCTGGCACTCGCCACCCAGCCCCTTCGGAAGCAGCTGAGCAGAGCTCATTTCCAACTAAAAGAGACAGCAGTTCCTGAAAGATGCTTTGTTTCCACACACCCTTGGAGTAAGGAGTCTGTTCTGGACAGATGGGATCCCTTAAACACTAGTTTCATTCCAGGGATGGAAAAGAGTTAAAATCCCAACGAAAGGGCCAAAAATCCACCTGCTGAGACTGACCAAACCACCTCCTCCTCTCCTCGAGGGTACCGCAGCTTGGCAGGACAGTATAATCACCTTATTCAGTATTTTGCTGTCATAAATTCACACATAAAAAAATCAATTAACTACCAGTGTTGTTGATTATAAATCAACTATTTACATAATTAATTACTTTTATCTTTAATAAATGGTATGCAGGAAAGGAAGCTGGCAAAATATAGCCATTCTTTTGGCGTCATCAATTATTTGGAAGGGAAGGCAATTACACTAAATCTTTCTTCCACCTAGCTCTCTTGTCAAGGGAAATATCTCCCCCGCCTTCATCCGATTCAGAGCCTGGAACTGGGCCTCCAACATCACATTACTAAATTGCTTAAGCAGCATTTTAAATAACAAAAAGGGATATCATTTAATTTTTTTTGAAACATGAAAATCAATAAGCTGTCCTTCAGCTTCGCTGAGTGATTGGCCAGGGCTGTCTCCCTCTGAGCTAATTCAATTTTCAGCCTTATTCGGAGCAACCAAGGCTTCAAAAAATAATCAGGCTGATCTTATGGGCCCATCTGGGACTTCACTGAGGAATTCCTTTCATTGAATTAGATATCCTGTCCTTTCTTAAAGGAGATGCATTCCTGTCATTATTTGGAGTCAGATCCTGATCAATAATCCCCACTGATATTTATGGTGGCAGTATGGGTTACGGTTCCTTGCATGTACATGTCCAGTGACATGGAAACCAGCTACTGAATGGAGAGTCCAGTGACTTGGACCACGTGGGTGAGGATCTCTGCAAGGGTGTCAACAGATGGTTTCGACCTGGAAACTCTTGACCCCCAGGTGCATGGGAGGGGAGAGTTCACAATGCTGAGCACCTTCTATCAAGGGCAGGAGTCCAACCTAGGAGGCTGGTTGAGTAAGGGTCTTGCAAGCAAGGAAGGTTGGCCCTGGGTGGGAGGAGAGCATGGCAGTGGGAGGTAGCACTGCATCCAGCACTGCTGAAGGCTCTGTAGGTGATTTCCAGCAGGATGCATAGACTGGAAAGATGCCTTCTCTTTAACGTAGCTGTGTAGATGAAGTCATCAACGGCTGCCCATCTGCAGAGAGTTTCAGCTACACGACTCTGCCAGAAGGGACTGAGTGCTCCCTAATGCCAGGAAGCTCATGTCACCTCGCTTAGCGCATCAGCAAAGGCACCGGGCTGCGAGCTGGGGCAGCAGAGGTACGGACAGACACCCTGACCACAGCCGACAGTCTCTTCCCTATAATACTGGTCTAGGTCATCCTTCCTCTGCAGACTGGGCCCACTCCTTCCCAGCTGGTAATTGCCTCTCTCCTCTGTCTGTAGAGCACCTTGCACAGCACTAAATGCTGCCGTACTCCTCAAGATTAATCCTCCCTCATGAAAAATCCAATGAACACAGGAAAACCAAAAATCCCTCCACTCTCCACAGCCACTAGATTTTAAGAGCGAGCCAGGAATTCAGAGCCAGTGTCCCTCCAGCCAGGCAGCCCATCTCCAAGAGTGGCCAGCAGAGGATGCTTAGGGAATGAGTAAGAAACAAGCAAGTACAGCATGAATTTGTATTGCCCAGCTCCCAGCAACCAGTGAAATGAAGGCTTGCTGAGCCAGTTCTTGCATCTGGACCATCCTAATAGTTACACTCCGGGAATTTTTCTGATGCAGGACTAACATCTGTGTGTCCGTCCTTCTGTTTGAGGAGCAGTGTGTCTCCCCACGCCTGGGGCTGATGTGGATGGGGGCTACACCAGTATCAGAGTGGGGAAGGCAGAAAACAGGTCGTTTCTTTACAACAGCTTGTAAGATTCAGTGGGAAATGATCACTCAGAGGTTTCACAGGAAAATGAAACAGAATTATAAATCTGCTCTGGAAATCTTGACATCAGCTGCAGCATTAGGTCATACTGCACAGAGGGAGATCCCTGTTCAATTCACCAAGATTATAGGCTCATTCATCAGAAGCCTCCTAGTTTCATCTCATTACAGTCATCCACCCCAGAGCATAAAAGATGCTGTAGCCATTAACTGGATGACTGGCACTGCCCCATTTTACAGATAAACTGGGATAGAAGAGAAAGTTACGGTGACCTCCCCAAGGGCAGTTGCTGAGCACAGAAAAGCGGTGGCCCACTTCCTGCTTGCTTTACCCACATGAGAGATTTCTCCCTCAACACACACATCTGTGTTGGCAAAAGAGTGTGCGCTTACACGGAGCCCCGTCACAACAGAGCAAATTTGAACATCCACTGAACCACCATAAACAACACTCGGTTCGAAACATTTTCTCCATCTTTCAAGATTATTGCAGCATCTGTTGATCACATTAAGTTGTAAGTGTGCTGTCTCCATGGAGACTGCAGAGTCTCCCTGGGTTTCCAGTTACTGTATGTGGTTTCGACTGAAAGGAGAGTCACCCAATGAGTCAATCTCTATTCTGTGTAATGAAAGGAAAGCATGTCACTGGGCTGATTGCTAGATATGTTGGATAATGAAGCTAGATTTATCATCACGCTGTCTTAAAGAGACATTGGTATGGAAGTGACACCTCCAATGGGGATTTGTGTAAGGCTCTGTTAGAAGACAGTCCTTAAAAGCAGTAGGGATCCTTCCTCCTTGAAGAGATCTCCATTCATCCATAGGGAAACTCTCCCCATGAATTTGTGCAATAACCATAAAATAACCAGAAACTATCTTGTGAAACAAGCAGCCACAGATAAAAGCCACACTTCCAGGGAAAAAGGACCACCGTTAAAACGTCTTTTGCTTTTAATAGCTTGGGAGCCCCTTGCAAGAAAGGCAAGGAGAATATTCTGTATAATGGATCAGGGCTGAATTGAAGAGCATTCAGCCAGCATGCAAAGTGACAACAGTAATGAGGAAGCTCAGTTAATTTGGCTTGCAGACGTCATTCTGTCAAATGATTGGAAGTCCTGGAATTCTGACTTTTAACCATGCATTTGCTTTTAATTCTTGTAAAGGGGAAAAAACCCATCATATCCAAATTCAAATCCTACAGAAAGCAAATCAGTCACCAAAGCAAGCAATGACAAGGAATGAACCACCTCTTATTGCCGATGTATTAAATAAAAAAGATATATTTTTCTCCTGTTCTCCCAAGCTAAGAAGGTGACAGAAGGTGACCGGTCTTCAGAGCCTTTGAACAGAGACTTGATTCAAGAGACTTTCCTGCAGGGACAGGGGAATCTGAACCAATGAAAGGAACCGGATCCTAGTTCCTCCCTGAAATCGCATTTCCAGCCAGCTCTTCATGATTTTTCCCTTTTCTCCATTCTCTGCAGACCTTTCTCTGCACCCTCCACCTGCAGGACTTGGACCCTTCTTCTCTTGGAGTCACCTCTGCCTGAGCAGCAGCACAGTCAAGAAACCCAAGCTCCAAGAGCTCTCCCACTCCTTACACGGCTGCTACAGCAGTGTTGTACTTGGTGTGGCACAGAGGAATTGCAGATGGCAGGAGCTGCTCGGGAACAACAGCAAGCACACCTGCTCGCTCCTGACACTGCCTTGGAAGTGTTCAGCTCCGTACCCTAATGCTGGCAGGGAAAGCGAGCAAGCTCTGTATCCTCATCCCAAGGCACACAAACCCCCATTTCCATCCTTCCATATGGTTGCAGCAGGTCACTGGTTTACCCTCCCCTTTCCAGAGCCTGGGCTGCTCCTCACTCTTCCAGTTTTCAAGACAGGGAAACTGAGGCACAGAGGGACTGTATAGACCTGATTGGAGCAAACATGTGACCCTACTCTGTATCTTTTATTCTCATTTACAACAGAGCTCAGCAGACATGCAGCTCATCCGGCTGAGACACCCTGCCCTTGAACTGGTGGGAATGACTGAAAGGACTGATGTGGAACCATGCTCTCAGCCATACCAGCATTCCATGCTTTCCTCCTTATTTACACCCATTTCTCTCCAAAACAATACCACAGCAAAACCCTCAGCAGCATCCCTTGCCCAAGGATGAGGGGCCCTTTAAGGGGCACTGAGCTTCACTGTGGTTACAGGCTCTGCACAGGAGATGATTAAGTGTGGCATCCCAAAAGGAGGGGAGGGAACACAAATAAACAAACTGCTCTGCTCTAAATGAAAGAGCTGCTGGATTTAATGTGACAGGGCCTGAGATGCTTCATTTGACACAGACTGGCAGCAGTCTGGTGATTGGCAAGCGCTCGGAATAATGGCTCTCTGGACTGTCATAACATCACAAGATCATCTGCAGAGCAGCCCAGCCAGCCTTGAGCAATGTGTGGGATCTGCTGGGTTGTGGTTAAAAATGAAACAAGCTCAGTAGCTCAGGACTCTCCATTGTCAGGACCCAGAAGGAGGAAAACCTGCAAGGTCCAGATCACACCTACCTGGCTGAGCTCTTGAGTGCCGTCTGGGTATTCGTATCTCTGCAAAGAGCAGCTCCCAGGCAAGTCTGAGCTGCAGACTTGTTGCTTTGTGTGTTTATCCACGAACAGAAAACCTGGAGGAGGCAAGAAGGAGAAAAGTTTAACAGAGCTGCCCTCGGTAGTACACTGCAGAGAGTGGACTTCTTTTGCCCTTATAGCTTAAAGCCATGTGTGTATTTGCAGCCCTGAACTGCAGCAACACTCTTACTCCAGGATGAGGTACCACCAGCTGAGCTAATCTCCAGCCTGGTGCCCACCTGCACAGGACATTTCTGGAGAGAGCTGGAGGCCACAACACTGTGGAGAGCCAGGCCAAGGCTTCTCAGAGCTGGAGGAAAGATCTGACCTTATTTTTAGGACAGGAGCAAGAGAAAGGAGTCAAGGGAATTCCCAGACATAGGCTCTCTTGGACACAATCACCACTAACAAGTCTTAAACCCACCATGACCTGTGCCTCTCCACAGAAGGGAGCAGGAGCACAGCAAAGACAAACCTTCCCCCAAATCTCACTACCGCATATCAAACCTAGCAACACCCCAATGACCTTACAAGACTTGGAGGCAAGCCAGCAATCTCCTCTGGAAAGAGCAGACATGCCTTCTTCTAAAACACTCCGCTATCAGAAGGCTCCAAATAACTACTATAAAAATAGTTACTATAAAAAAAAGCCACTCTTACAGGTTTATGCAGTACAGCGCAATCCTGACACTGCTACGCCTGGGCTGCCAGGCTTCAAACACAGCGTGCAAACACATTCACATGGCCGCGACCATCGCTGAAGCTAACACACAGCCAGTGCTCTTCACTGCCCCTGTACAAAATCCATGCTTTCCCTCCCTTAATTACAGTGCATTTGCTAAGACCCAGTCAGGGGAGGGTGATATTGGCACTGATGTGAACCCAAGAACAGCCTCCTGTTACAAGTCCTGAAGCTGCAGCTCTGCTGGGGTGTTACTCTCCGCCTTGCTCTTGGCTATGCCGGCAGAGCAGCTGTTTGGGTGGGAAAGCTCTTGCGTGTGAGCAGTGCCGTGGTTCTGTTGTTGCCCAAGCTGTATTTATGGTTTTCCAGGCTCGAAGCTGGCAGTGCCTGCCTGAACAGGCTGGTTTTGAAAGCTATGTCTGGTTCCAGAACCATATTCAGTTTGCAGTGGTAGAAAAGGATATTTCAAAACAAGCCAGGCACTGGCTTCCTCCTCGGTTAATCCATGCGGCTCCTGCCTTGTGTGTTTTGGAATATTAACAATCCCTGCAGCAGCAATGCAGTGCAGCGGCTGCGAATCCTTCCTGCTAACCACTCTGTAACAAGAAAGAAAATAATCAGGCTCTTTTGCGTGTGGATGACCTATGGCTACATCAGCCCTGCACCTTGCTGAAATTGAAAAGGATAAAAAAAAAATCTAAAAATGCACCTAGGGCCAACACATCCAGAAGATGACTCGATGAGCTGTTTCCTTTCTCTGCAAGATGCCATCATTCCCTGTGGCCCATGTCTTCCAAGTCAATGGGTGTTAAGGGTACTAGGAAAAACATTGGCTCCCCTTACTTAAAGATAAATATTTTTTTTTGTTAAAGGGCAGCTGCTGAAACCTACAACCCCAGTTGCTAAAATCAGCATCATCTGTTATTTCCCATACCATCGCAAAATGTTCCATTTTATCCGAGCTAAAAACAGCTTTTCTCTGCTGGAAACATGCAAATATCATTCCTTCATAAAGAAGCCACCAGATGGGAACTTAATAACTGTAGACTCTAATTCGCATTGCCTGGAGTTGCAAAAACCACCAAACTTTGAAAATTCTTGTTTATACCCTGCTTATTCAATGGTTTAAATATGTTTCCATGCACAGGGACTTGGCCCACAGCCAAGCTGTGTTAAGACCAAGGGTGTTTCTGCATGCAGGGCACAAGGTGAAATGAGCGGTGCTGGTTTTGGCTCTCCTTGGCTCTTTGGGAGATTTACACGACGTAATTGCTCTGAAGGCGAGCTGGTGGGAGTACATCAGCTCTGCAAAAGCTGCCCTTTTTCTCTGGGCTTGTTATTTTACTCATTGTTCACTTTTAAAAATATAAAGTCCATCCCCACCCCCATCAAAATGTCTGTGAAGTGAAGCAGACATTTTTCTGTTCTTGCAGAAGTATGTGGGAGAGAATTTTATTGGAGTTTTATGGATGCCTAAATGGCTCTGCTATAGGAGGGAAAGAAAAAGAGCACAGGAAGGAGATGGACAGCAAAACACAGCGCAAGAGTGATACCCCTCTGTGCTCCAAAATTTGAGCAGGGGAATACAGAATCCAGAAACAGCCAAAGAAATAAATTCTTTATGGATCCATTTATAACCAGAACAAGTGTTTGCAGCGCAGGGAATAAAGGCAGGCACTGACAGGGCAGCCTTCACAGGTTCACTCTCATCAGGCCCCAGCAGTTACAGAGCATTTCAGTGCAGGCTGAGCCCAGCTTTGTGTGCAAGCAGCTTTCAAGAGCTTCCTGCAAGGCCCAGCTTAACTTCCTCCTGGTGCTTGGCCATTGAAGCCTCATCTTTGGCCCACCGCATCCCTTGGGCAGGGACAATCTCCTTCACCCCTGTATATGATTCTGTGCAGACCCCTACAGAGGTGCATGATTGACTCTGGCTGCTCAGAACACAGCTGAGCATGTTCAGCCCAGGCAAGTGGAAGTTTTATTCTGCCAGGACTCATCTGCCTTCACAGAGCATGCGCTAGCATCCACATTGTCGCTGACACCTCTACTACACTGGCAAGGCCATGTCAGGATCTCAGCCTGCCACTGCCGTCTCCCATTTAGGTATCTGCTATCTCCTGTAGCTCCCAATGGTCCAGATTTGTACCTTCAGGAGCAAGTGTAATCATTATAATTTTAGCGGTAGCTTTTGCTAGGTGAAAGTGAGCAAAGAGGTAGGATGTCTGAGGCATTATTCCTGTAAGGTGAATCTGTTTAGCTGAAACACCCATTTCTGCTCCTCCCTGCCTTTGCAGGGTTCCACGGTGGCCAGAAGGGTTCAACACCTTGTCCACGCTCACCTCAGCTCACCGCACTACTTACACTGACAACCAGAACAACCCGATTGCCACTTATTCAGCTCATTGCATCTGGGTGACCCCAGGATACACACCGACAGCATCAAGTCCCCTGCCTCTGCATTTTGCATTAGGTGTCTGTGATCGAGCTCCTGTAAAGGACAGGATCAGTTTGACACATGGAGGAACCTCTTGGAGTCAGTTAACACCCAAGTTAGAGCCTCTGTTTTGAGTATGAATTATAGTCTTTATCTAAAAGGCTCTCATTGGAGGGGTGTATCTGATACTGAGAATATTAATATGAAAGGCTGTTGTTGAAAAGTGCCCAGTAGTGAGGGCTGGCGAAGTGCAGAAGAACCGTCCTCCAGTTCATATCTAGCCCAGGCTGAAAGCTGAGGGCTCAGGGTACATGGTTCCTCTTTCCTCCCACCAGTAACACTCCTGCTGCAGTAACATCATTGTACTGTTGTATTCCCACATGGGAACCCTCCAATCTCTACAGATACTTTATACTCTTCAAAGATAAGCACAGGAGATGGAACACAGAAATCCAGATTCTCCATCCATAACCAAAGCAGGAATGAAGACAAACCCAGCTATTAAAAGGAGACTCATCGTCCCTCCAACACTAAACTGGAAGCTCAGGAGGCATGAGAGAAAATAACTTCTGTTGGAAAAATACGTGCCTTGACCACCCACTCACCTCAAACAGATAATGAGAAGTTAAGACCCATTCTCTGGAGATTAACCCAGAAAGAGAGGCCTGAGACTTCACTTAGGCAGTAAATGATAATTAAAACCTGCTAAACCTACCATCAGCTTTTTCTCTGAGTGTACAGGGAGGAAAGAAGGGGGAAGCAGAGAGGGAGGCATTTCATACTTGCATCTAACCTGTTTTCCAGATGAGTTTTTCAATGATCAGATTCAATCTACTGTAAAAACTTCCCAGGGAGAGAAACCCTCAGCGCATGAACCAAAAATGTAATGATCTGGGAAATGTATTCCTCTTTAGGGGGAAGAAAACTGATTTCACCTTTGTGCTCCCACTTTTATTGTTCACAAGCTATGAACATTTCTCTGCTGCAGAGGGGACAGGCCCAGCGACAGAGCCATGACGCTGAGCCAGCTACAGGCACAAGGATCAGGTCCTTCCCAAACGCTCTGCCCCTTGGAGGGGCTGCCAAACTGCCTCAGATCCAACATCTGCCTGCTCGTTCTCCTCCTCACATTAAATACTATCCAGGACTGTACCAAGAAGTGACTGGCTTCAATGTGTGGGTTTAGTAAACCTGCAGCAAAATTTATCATCATTAGCCAACATTTTAACATATTTTTTACAGATTTTTGCCATCTGTAGCAGCATCCACCCCTTTGGTGAATCTTGTTAAGTGCCTGGCCTCGATGGCTTCCTGTGGCAGTGAGTTTCACAGTAATTATGTAGTATGTTAAGAACCACTTTATTTAATCAGTTATTGCAGTTCTTAGCTTCTGCTAAAAAGTCTGGTCCCTGATCAATGCTGGTGTGCCACCGAGAATCCCCCTGTGACCATGCCAAGCCCTGGAAGTCTCTGCTTCCATTAGCAGAGCATTTCCCCAGGCTTAGCAAGAGCCAGCTCTCAGCACGGAGGGAAATGCTGCTGCTGTAGGTCCATCCATGCTTGGAGGTCCATCCATGCTTGGAGGTCCCTGTCCTGTGCAAAGCCCCAGGGAATGAGACCTTCCACTGGGTAACCGCTGTAGCTGCAGCAACTAGACTTAGAGGTCAGAGGTCTCGATTTCACAATGTGAAAAAGCAATGGCTGTTCATCCTCCGTGCCCTGCACCTCAAGTTTCTGTTACGCTAAAACAAACAGAGTATGAAACGCTACCAGCACAAGACCAGGAGGGTTTCACATGCACATGGGCAGCCATGCAGGTTGAAGAGTAACAGAGAAGGATGCCTGATAGCCCAGCCAGTCCCTGGGACGAATGTTGGTGCCCAGAAACAAGCAACATGACCATGTTTGTCAGTTTTAAACATCACTCAGTGACTCCTCCAGAACTTTACACCTAAGTTGTAGCAAGCACCTTTATAATCACAGATATAACGGGATTTAGCAGATGAGAAAAATGCATCAGACTAGCTGAGATACCCACCAGAACAGACAGCTAAGGAGAACTGCCACATTCATTGCATCAAATGTTTCCTGCAGAACACTGTAGGGCACCAGGGAGAAGGGTTAGTCTCCACGCTGAGCATTTGAAAATGCCCAGGGCATAGGCGAGTGAGGGGTTTCCACATTATTCCCAGTAAAACCTTAATCTGATTCTGTGCCTGCTGTTACACAATCCCTATTGCTCTTTGATTACCTGGTCCCAAAGGTTTGTGTTCACTTCAGTCTAATCTCAACACAGTGCTCCACACCAGAGCAAAGCGGCCTGCAGGCTATAGCCCAGCCTAGGACTACATTAAACACAACCAAGATTTAAGGAGATCCTGTGTCATCCCAAGAGGGCGGCACACAGAGAACCAGGGCTTCAGAGCTCAATCCCACGTAGCCTCAGTCCTGTCCCCAGGACAGAGCTGACCCACTTCATAAATGAAGTTCACTTCCTTCAGCATCCAAATGCCGCTGTATCATTTAGTGCTGCTCATGGGCTAATTTGCTCCCTCAGGGATGGCAGATTAGATCCCACAATTTCTGTCTCTCGTTGAATCTTCAAAAGGTCTTTCAAGTATAATAAACTCAGGTATTTATATATCAATCTGCATTACCTGAGGCACATATTATAGTGGCCTGGGTCATAGCAACATCATTACAGTGAGTTTTAAAGAGAGCAGTGGGAATACATAGATAAATAATTCTCTCTCCATGGTGCCCTTTATTTGTATGCTGAAGCTTAGCACAGCTCCCTGCCTTGGACACACCTTCTGAAACAGAGCTAAGAACATCAAGGTAAGCAGCAACTGATCCTCCAGAGCTAAACAAACAGCCTTTTTTCCCTTGAAATTACAGGCTCTTACAACATCACCTTGCCTCCTATCTTCTGCTGCTTCCTCCTACTTCTTAATCCCTTGAAGCTGTTGCACACCTGCAGTCACTGCTTCTCGGAGCATTTGCGCGGCATTTTTACACTGCCAGGGACATTGCGATGTGAGAAAAAGAAGTCATGGCTTGGCTGCCTTGGGAACAGCACCAGCCCCTCTCCATATTCTGCATGGCACTGGGGCCGCTCAGCTTCAGGCAATCTCTTCAGTCGCAGACCCTCAGGCAGGTTCTTCTATTTAAGCACTGGCTTAATATTTTGTTGGACTAGAGGCTTAAAACAGGCCAAAAAAGGCCTTTGAACAGCTGCAGAACTCCTTGGTACAACGCTTCTCTGATATCAGTTTACCCAGTTCCTAAAGAACATAGCACACATTTCTGACTGAAGAAAAAAAACCCACCACATCACATGAAAGGACTTCAGAAGGGTTGTAAGCTCTCGCTCACTCACTAGCTGACACAAGCAGGTCAGCTCACCCACTCCAATAACAGCATTTTATTGTTGTACTCACAGGCCAAATGAGAAATCAGCTTCCTCTGGCACTAGGTGATGTACAAAAACACTGCAAAAGGTTTACAATAGCTAGAGGATATGAAGAGTTATACGAACGTTGTGGGTCACCCAGCACATACCACTGACCAGGTGGCCCAACTCCTAGTCCAGGGCTCTGGCCGCACTTTCCCACATGTACCACAGGCCAGCTGCGGACTGCTGACCAGTTTCCACCCCTCATTTCCAGCTCACTGTAGGTTTCATTCCTGTGTATAAAGGCATTTTAATGCCTTGGCTTGCCTCTGAGGAAGAAAGCGCCTGGCGTTTGTTTAAGTGTCTTTATTAGACCTGAAACAAATACTGCATCATTTAACTTGGAGGCTTTTGTTGTTGGTATCAGTCGTGTTCTGCAAATCACAGACTCAAGACTGCATCTAACCCTTAATAAGCAAGCAAACTGCTATTCGTCCACCTCCCTGCTTTCCCCCGGCTGCTGTTATCTCTGTGTGAAACTGGGAATTGGAAGAAAGAATGACCCAGTGATTGTCTAAATCAGCCCAGCTCTAATTTACTGGAATATGGTTTGAGCAGCTAATGTAACACCTACTGTGAGCAAGATGGAGCTATCTCCAGGACTTCTGTAGACTAGGAATATTCACTTAAATGGCATTGTCTGGCTGCACTCACTGGAGGGCCTGCCGTACCACAGAGAGCAGTTAACCCTTGGAGTGTGAAATTAGGTCAAAAGAACCAAGCTTTCAACTGCAATTGGAAAAGTTAACTTTCCACGGAAAATTGGGTGTCCTGTTTGCCTCTGTCACCTTCTCAACTCCTCACGTAACAAATGGTTTGAGCAATTACAGCATTCAGGTAAACAGACACTAGCAAGGTGTCCTCAGGTTGCCCTCACTCTGGCCAGAGCTTTTCCCAGCATCCCCAGCCTGAAACTGAAAATGTGACATGTCATGTTTCCCACGGTTGGATTAAGCAGCTGGGCTCTCCCCAGATAGAAAGGATGGGGTTTATTTCTTTAAAATACTGGACTGAGTCACACGACAAGTCAGTGTTGCCCTGGTACAAAAGCTGAGCTCCCCAGAAAATTACCTTTGCCTCTGTCCTTCAGCTCCTCAAGGTGAGAGGAATAATTCCTCCTTTGCCTACCGTTTGTTGGCATTTCAAGACAGACCCTGGTTCTTGGCCTGAGCACGTAAAGCACCCAGGACCCCATGACAGCAGTACCTGAGGGGGCAGGAAGATGCTCATAATATAAACAGCTTCAGTGTCAACAGCAAGGTCATTTCAAGCTGTTATGAAGTCAACACTCAAAGGATTCTCTGAGTACAAGACAGAAATTGTTTTAACAGGTTTTGGTAGAAAATGTACTTAATATAACCTTCTTTTTAAATGGAAGGATAGGTTTTCAAGAAGCAGTGTTTTCCAGGCAGATACTTTGGCATATTAAAATGAGTACATCTGTATCAAATTAGTTATCCCCATTTTACAGATGGGGAAACTGAGGCACAGAAGTGTGGAGTGGTGGATCAGATGCAACCAGCTGTTGATCCACCTGGTTCTTGAGCACCCAAACCACAAGTGTCAGTCAACAGAGGCTCCTCCCTGAGACACAGGACCAACAGTTTGGCAGCTAAGGGGGTTATCCCAGCACCCCAGAGCAGCCCTTCTCCCTGCAACAGGTTCCCTTCAGCAGGAGCTTTGTCAAAAGATGACTTTGTCATCTCCCCATGCAGCAAATTCCCAGCGAGGCTGGCTTCAGCCGCCAGCAAGATGGCAACACAAGGAGTGCAACGCTTTCAGCCTGAACTTTTACCACTGTGGAATCACTGGAGCCAGAGTTCCAGTTGAAGCTGCATGTAATCCCTTTACCTTGCGATTCACTGGGTTGTGTGCAGGTAGCAGGTAACCTTCTGGTTTTGAACCTGCCTTCTAGCAAGCACAATTCCCATCAGCCTTCGCGGTTCAGGAGCAGATGAGCTCCCCCAGCCTGAAAAGCTGAATCAGTAGAGAGCACCCTTGTGCTGCTCCACTTCTCATGCTGGGAGATGCCTCCGGTCCCTTCATAACTCACATTGCCTTTGCATAGAGGAGGCCACTTCCAGAAGCTGACTCACTCACCTCCCACAGAGGAGCCTGTGAGCGCACAGGGCTCAGCTACAGTCACAGCAGCAAGGAAACACATCCCCTTGGCATCACACAGCCAGCTGATGCGTCAACTGGAGGAAAGCAGCCTGGATGCAGATGATATCCTGCTAACGGCTCCATCTTTCCACATATCTACTTTCCCAGAGCAATGACCCACTGGCTCACGCCAGACCACTGAATTTAATGGAGGACCCCCTGGCCAGCCTCAGCTGAAGGCCTCTCTGTGCTTCTTCTGTAGTGCAGTTGGGAGCTATTCACCTGGCCGGGGACAAGGCATCTTCATGCTGGGGATGCCTTCCCCATAAAAGGACAATCCTCTCACAACACTGGCTTGCTGGCAGACTGCAATGGATTTAAAAGCCACTTCTGGAAGGAACAACATTAATGTGTGTAGCACCATCTCTGGAAACAAGAGGAGAGACAGCAAGAAAGCCTCAAGGACAGGAGACTGATGTGAGTTCGGCTTAAAAAAGAGACTAAGCGACTTCAGAGGCAAAGCCCATGTCTGGCAGAGGTGCCAGGGTGTCTGGATGACAGAGCAGGTCTATGGCCCTCACTTGTCCTGCTGCTCAGACCAACTATCTAGGAAATATGACAGCACACGTATATACCAGCAAGTGAACCTCCTCCCACTTCTGCACAGCCAACATTCCACCCACAGGACTACCAAAACCAGCTGATGGGCTCAGCTGTTGCAAGACCTACCCAGGGAAGCCTTTCAGATTTTCTCCCTCCCTCCTGAGTACCACCTCTCCTCCTCAGATCACCTGAAGTGGGCAACCACCTTCACAGCCCATCATCAGCTAAATCCAATTTTTAGTTACCATATTACTTAAAAAAACCAACAAAAACCACACAAAACCTCCCAACAGGCTTTATCCTAACTCTCCCAGGAAATAATGACTTTCTGTTATTAAATAATGTAAAATGATTGAGGTGAGTCATAAAGCATTTGTATTAACACTAATGGATCCATGATTAATTTTTTCTTTATTTTATTATAACAAAACTTGTCTCTATTTCCCCCACCACCACCCTCCTCTGTCCTCCCCATCACATTTTGTTCTCAGGGGAGGTAATCAAGACTTCACTTGAATTTCTCATTACTTGAAAGGCTCCGCATCACAATATGATAATGGGACAGTTTCATAATTACAATAAAAAAAAATAAGAGCAAGAGAAAACTGGAGAGGTTTTCAGATGCTTTTGTCTTGCAGTCACCCAGAAATTAAAGAATTGCTGTAAAACATTTGAAAAGAGAGGAGAGGGCAATTTTGACTTACTCTTATGCAAAAACCATTGTGCTTGAGCTTCATTTTTGAAAGTCCATCCTTATTCCTCCTTATTTCATTAAGCCACCTCCTCCCTCCTATTTTGTTCTTTTTTTCCTTTTCATAAAGTACTAAGCAACATTAACTTCCAGTGAGATGCAAAAGTAGACTGGTAACTCTTGCATTTTACCACTAATTTCCATAAAGGCAAATTACCCACTTTGTGCCTCAGTTTCCCATTTGCAGTGAAAGATGCTATAGAAGCCAAGGCTATTTTACTATTTTTACCCAGAGGAGATCTACAGGCTTACACAGTATATTTTAAACCCTGCCTTTAGAAGCAGGACGCAGGTGGCAGAGATAAGCAGAATTAGCCCTGCTCTGCTAACAAGCTTTGAGACCCACAGGATATAAGGCTGGATTAGATGTGACAAATAATAATGATTATTCCTATTATTCCTCCTAGAACGGGCCTAAGACATCATCAGCTTAGTGATATGTCAAAATGGCACGACAGTGTGCTTTACACAGGACTCTGAAAGAGGTGGAATTTATGTCTGAAAATAAGAGTCCTTTGCTCGGCAGAAAAAACACATCTTCTGCTGGGAGTGTTTCTCTCATGCCCAAGTTCATTCCCTGCACAGCATGAGCCAGTCCTCCTGCTTCCTGAGGTCCCTTCTGCCACTGGCTTATGACTCCTTCGACTGACCAGGCACAGCTTGCAGAAACCACACTGTGCCTCAGTTTACCTTCTACTTCCTCCACAAAGCCCTTCACTGCCCTGAGGGTGAAGCTGCACGGTGAGACTCTAAGCAGTGAAAGGCTGGAAGGAGGTGACCACCCCCCAAACAACCTGTAGCCCCATCAAAGAACAGCCTGGCCACGCCACACCAGGGACAGGGATCACTGAGGTTCCCTCTCTGCTTCATCCTCATGACAAGGCTCCTCCAGACTGCAGGGAGAGACTCTGGCTCTGCAGGAAGAAGACTCCTCACAGAGCCCTCACACAAAGGCCCTGAGGCCCAGCCATGCCCCCAGCAGCCTCAACTCTGTGACCAGCAAAAGCCAAGGCAGGGAAAAGGAGGCTCAAAGACCCTTCACTCACTTTCAGCTGTTAAAAACCAGACAACTCAAGCTAGGCCTTTACCTCTTACCTGCCTTACACTGCGACCACCACCACCACCACTAGCGCCTGACTAGACGCTGCTGTCAAGCAAATAATGCCAAAATGCAAATAGTGGCAGCAACAAATTCTTGATTAAATATGAACAAGCGCAGAGAATTGCTTATGTCACTCACCCCACTCTTCTGTGTCCTCCATCTGTCTGCTTCCCCTCCTGTTTCACCATCTCTTCCCCCAGCCATCTGTTTAGTGCTCTCCTTCCTCATCCCTCCCTGTCCCCGCACCCTCTTCCCTTTGCAGCTGATTTGCTTTGAGTGGATCCCCTTTAGTCGCTCCTCTCCCTGCTTCCAGGCCAGGACAAGCCCAGGGTTGCATGTTGCTGGTTCAAGGTCTCTGAAGTTAGTCTGGGTGGTCCATGGGGATGCTGTGTCAGCACACAAAAGCTGAAGGTGGGTTCCTGATGTCTCCCTGGGAAGCCGCTTGAAGGAGCTGCTGATGAGGGGGGAAGTGGAAGAGGACTTTTACACCAAGCTAAGCAACACCAGTTGCCCTCCTTGTGCAAGGAGGTATTTCATAGTTGGGAAGAGCAGCCACTTCAAAGTGGGCCCTGAGGCAAGAAGGTTTCATAGCGCTTCCCTGTTAGCCCATGGGACACCTGGTCTCAGAATCCCATTTGGGCCACGGGCAAAGTAAAACTAAAGCAGTTAAGGTTTGGCCATACATGTAAGCGGTTAAAATATTCAGTGGTCATAATGGGCAAGATCAAACCCACCCCGTCACGAGCCTGTTGGATATCTTGCAACTTCATTTACACCAGTGCAAACTGCTTCTGATTCAGAATAGCGGCCTTTCAGAACACCTTGCAGGGTTTTATTTGCTTTTCTCCAGAACAAACAACAGCACAAGGCAAAGGCACTGGATCGATGGGCATTAAAATCTATGGAAAGGACATAAACTTTCTTGCTTCAGTGCATCACCTACGTCTTCCTGGGGGGTGGGAAGGATGCCCGCTGCCTGGCTGCGTTACCTACCAGTGCTCCTGCTCCAGGGGATTTGTGTGCTACCATGGAAGCCAACAAGACTGGCTGCTGTCAGAGACAGAGATTGGGTTTGATCCAGACTGGCAAATCCAAGGTTCCTATAAAAGAGCTGAATAAAGGCTCTGAGTCTGACAAGAAGGAAATAAAACTATTGGATTGCTGGCTTTGATAAATCCTTTCCCTGGCACATTCCTCAGACTTTCTCTCAGCAGAGGATAATGGTGTAGGGAGAGATGGTGTCCTTTTTTCTGGTGATTTAAATACAGTGAAACAATGACATGATATCAGCATAAAGCTTTTAGGAGAATAACCTGACGGTGCACCTTCTTTCTAGAGTCTCCAGGGTGGAATCAGTTTAGATTGATGCACGATAAAGGAACGAACCTGTTGCCTGAATGGGGCGGCTCTTGGTGCAGTAGGCAGAGCTGTTATCAGACCTGTTAAACAAATAAAAGCTGTGAAGTGCAGATATATTGTCTGAAGCACACTTGCAGCTTTCCAGGCAGCAGAGATCTTCTTAAGGAATCCTTGATAAAGGAGCAAGGCTGTTCAAGTTAATGGATATCCTCAGGTAATGCTTGGAGAGGATGCGTGAAGTGAATGGGGATCTTTACTGCGGCTGTTGATGTGCATCCCACCCCTGCACAAACATGGGAGATCTTCCTTTGCTGGAGCAAGAAGAAGAAGAAGAAGAAGTAGTAGAAGGGGCCATTACTGTACGCACAGGCCAGAAGGTGGTGATGGATGAGCCAAGTTAGTAGGAGTAGCCCCAGCCCTGCTCAGTGCTGGTAGCAAAGGGGCGTTTGGATCGTCAGGGGTGTTGGACCTACAGCTGGGCCTTTGGACAAGGCCCGCTTTTCTGAAGGAGTTCGCAGAGCAAGGAGGAATGCAGAGGGGTCATGGCTCAGGGCTGCTTTGCCCAGTGTCCCACCGCCAGTGACCAGGTTGCTTGGAGAAGGGAAAAGAGGAGTGATACAGGATTTGTCCCCAGCACATGTCCTCCGGCTGAGCACCTTTCAGGAGACTCTTCAGTCAGACACTCTCCAGACTGTCCCACTGAACAGCTCCATCCTTAGCCCATGCTGTAGTATCCACAAAACAAGACCCTGAGCTTCAAATCTTCCATCTGATAACATGAATCAGAGGCCAGTTACCTTTCAAACCAGCTTGATGCCTCCTTCCTGTCACAAGCATCTTTGACTTTGTCCTGATTTGCCCCAGCTCCCTTTGACTGGGTTTCTAGCAACAACGAGAGAAGAGTAATTTCACTGCAATGTTTTTCCTAAGGAAAAAAACCCCACAATTTGTTTGTCTGCCTGTGACAGGGAGAATTTTTCATGTTACCGTCAGCCCTGGAGTTCAGTCACCTATTGGAAAGATGTCCAGCTTCGAAGGATGTTTAATCTTAGTTGAAAAGAGATAATTAGGAAAACACACACAAACACAAGTGCCACACGCTCACCATCTCACCAGAGACTGCTTCCTCCTTCAGCTGAGGAAAAGGCTTTATTTTGATGGCGGGGATAAATGTGTTCTCGTGCGTGGTTAAGGGCTGTGTGTGCATGTGTGTGTGGCCATGTGCAAGTGTAGGTGCATATTTGGGCCTCTGAAGGGGAGAGGTTTTTAACTTGTTGAAACCTGTGAAATTTCTTGTCCTGGTTCCATTTTTGGAAGCAGATTCTGATGAGATCTCTCCCATCACTGCACAGAGAGCATCTAATCATGCCGTACAAAGGCAGCCACAACTGACAATGCATCTCCCTCTTCCAGGAGAAAGGAAGAGGGGGACAAAATGAATAATTCAAATGATAATTAGCAGTGTAATTATTCCTGTTTTTAAAGTAACCTACAGGACAGAACAACAACGTATGAGTCACTGGCAGAGTATAAACAGAAATAATTTGGAAGATGCTGTCCTGATGCTTTAGAAAGGGATTTGTCAGAGTCTTTCTTTTCTGATGTCACATTGACATCAGGAGTCCCCTTCAACTGCTCCCTGTAAGGTCAAAATTGGCATCAGTCATCTGGAGCTCAACTAAGGGAGGAGAGGAGCTTCAAAAGCAGCAACAGGCAGGGAGGGCATGCAGGGAAGACACAGGCTGGTAGAGCAATAAGAGTGGAGAGCAGTGATGAGACCCATCAGCTGAACAACCTGAACATCAGGCTGTGGTCTGGGCTTGATTCAGGCCTGGGGAGAGTATTTTGCTACGTGTCTATGCAGCCCGGAGTAGCAGATCCCAGTTGCAGGTCTGGCTTTGATGTGCTCCCATCCTGCAAATGATGAGCAGAGCTGAGATCTGCATGTACCAGGGATTGGGCTCTGCAGGTGCTGAACCCCGGGGAAGGAAAGGGTGGGGTTTATCCCTGCATTTTAGGCTGAATTGGGAGGGGAGAAAGCAAAAGCTCATCTCAAGGTGTCCACACTGTCCTCGGGAAGAGCCAAACCTTCTGTACAGAGCTGTCACACACCTGGTGCTGCTCTAATCCTTTCTGATAGGGACGCATGCAGTAAGTCTGGACTTCAGCTACAGCTCAGACCTCTGCTTAACCAACAGCCTTAACCATCTTCCAAAGTTAAAAACACTTTTGCTTTTTTAAAACCTGGAGCATCTCTCTTTAACAGGAAACATGAAACCTTGGTGGCTAGAGCAGCTCCCATCTAAGGAGACACTGAGGCAGCAGCAGCAGCCTGTAAAAGTGAACAGCGGGATGCCTCTTGGCACTGTAACACAAGAAGAAGAGAAGAAAGATGTCTTTAATTTGCCTGGTAATGATCAATATAGAATCAAATCCGACCTTGAATTTTAATGGCTCTGTACTAAGAGAAAGCCACTTGCAGATGGATGGAGGAGGATCAGAACAGCCTGGGGGAGGGAGGGCTGGGTGGTCCAACATGCAGCAGGCTCGGCACCCTGTGTGGCCACCCCCTGCCACCATGGATGTGCTTTTCTGGGGCTGGCAGAAAGAAAATCCCTCTGGGGTGGCAGTGGCTGGGCCGTTGTGGGCTCAGGAGGCAGCATGACCCACGGCTGCCTGGGTTCCCCCAAGCACTGTTTTATCCAGCACCTTCAAAACACTGTTTTAAAAGCAAAGGCATTTACAGACAGGAAAACTGAGTCCAGAAACAGGTAAATCCTTGGGTCATGTGGCAGCACCCAGAGCAGAAGCAGGTCTCCCAGGGCCCCATGGCACCCTCCCCATGACACTGGGGTCTCCGTCTTTGACATGAATCAGATGGTGTAGAGACAAGATGACTCAAATCCTGACCCAAGGCACCAGCAGCATTTGCAGTTGGCAGAGAGGGAAAAAAAGCATACGTGCATTTATATATAAATCGAGATGAGATTGACCAGTTGAAATTATATAGCAGCTGTTAACATCGGCATCTTTATTTGCCGCATCAATTGTATTTGGTTTAATCTTGTTCCCACAACGCTGAAAACATTTGACTCGTCTTATGGGTTTTTTTTGTTGATATAGAATCATTCTGACAGTTATCCTGTTGGCTGTTAATAAATATCTGCACTTTCTATAATCAATCATAAAACAAATCCAATCGCCTTTTCGCTTTTTATTTGACCTTAATCTTAACAAATCTCCCACTGTTTTATTGAATTTACTCGTGAGCCAGCAGAAGAAGAAAGAAAAAGAGAGAGTACCCATTGATGCCTGTCCATCTGTCTCCGGCAAAGATAGTCTAGAGAGCTGAGATGGAAAATGGGAAAATATTCATATGTAGCCTGACACTGTCTGTTGAATCACCCCGGCCAGATTTCTTTGCCTTTCGTGTCTTGCGTCCCCTCCCAGAGTAGAACTGCAGGGAGCTGAGCACCACATTTTTCTCTCCTCTCAACCGAGGATTCACAGGACCAGCTGCCTTCTGTTGACCACAGAAGAAAAGGGAGTTGTCTTCCTTCTCCAGGAGTTGTGGGAACGACTTCTCCATAGTGATCTCATCTGGACTTCTAATGTTCACCAGTCTGCAGGTTTCCCCCTTCCTTAGCCCCTGACATTCAGGGGAGCGGAGAGGCACAGCTGCGGCATGAGGAACCTGCTTCTTGTGATGCAGCTGAAATGAAGTGGTGGGAGCTGGAGGTAGAGGATGCTCCATCCAGCGTATTCCCCACCACGTGGCCATTCTTGCTTGTGTGACGTCTGTATTTTCTTCTCTCTCTCCCCTCCTAGACTTCTGCCTACAAAAACAATCCACTGAGCACTTCAGAACTGCCGGTGAGATGAGGCTCTCCTCTCAGCACCGATCCCATATCACGTGGAGGGGAGGAAGGATGCAACGGCGCTGCTCTGCTCTTCATTCAGGCCTGGATCTGCCCTTGCTTAACACCACCCCAGGAGGCACGAGGATGCTTTGCGAGCAGTTCTGGGATGGTTTCTATTTGCAAGTGTTTCTCTTCCTCCATCCCTAACAGGACAGGATCCAACGTGCATACGTAAAAATAAATAACGAAAAACAATCCTGCAGTCAAAGGAGAGGGGAAGAAAACCCCCCAACGCTACAAAAGCAAGAGAAGCAACTTTGTCCTTTGGTGCCAGCAGCACCAGGCTCCTGCGGTTGGAACCCCAATGAGAACCAAAGTATCTTCATCATTATCTAGCTGCAAATGGCAGCTGCTTTGCCAGCCGCTGCTCGGGCGGGACGGTCTCTTTTATGAGAGCAGGAAGGGAACAGTGGGGCAGGGAATTAAAATATGGGCTACAAATTGGAAACGGCAGGAGGCAGAGGGGGATTCAGCTTAGCCGGCGGATGCCCAGCGTGCTCCCTATTTATGCTATGCCAATGACTTTGCTCTCAAGCAGCTTGTAGGAGAGAAAGAGAGAGAGAAAAAAAATATATATACATATCTTGCAGCTTGCCTTGGCCCAGGAAATTCCTGCAGAAGCCAATGGCAGGAGAGATGCAGTGCCATACGTCAGACAGTGATGCAACAACCCATCTCCAGCCACAAATTACCTGCCCTTGTGCAGGTTGCTCTGTCTAGAGAATAATCCCAAGGGTGAGGAACTGGCTAGGGAGGAAGGGTAGATGCAGCAGCGGCTGCAAACCCCACATGAGGTTGAGCCCAGGCTGAAGACAGGATTGGACCTGTCAAAGCTCATCCCCAGCCTTATCTCACACTCAGGGAACCTGAACTTAAATTTACACTCCTGTGTGACCTTGACACCTCTGTGTCTCAGTTTTCTTGAGCACCAACAGGATGAATGTGCGGAGAGGTGCAAAGTGCCAGGTCTGCGCTGAGGCCACGCAGCGCTCCTTGGAGCTGCAGCCCCTCTGCATCTGGACATCCCTTTCCAGCAGGACACTGTCCTTGTCTCGGCTTCTGTGGCCCCATATCACCCCAAACACAGCCAATAGGCCTGCATTTGGCACGCACTGCTGGGAGAGAAGCACGCAAAGGAGAAGGAAAATAGTGCCTGAGGTGTCTCCCTAGTACAGCGAGGCCTGAGAGCAACCAGAAATAGAAACACGGAGCCATGAATTAAACACGCTGCAATCTCTCATCTGTCTCCAGCGAGGAGTTCAGCTCGGGGCAGATTGCTCCTGTGCTTCGCTGGACACAGGGGTGCTTCCCTGGGAAGGCAGGGTATGGGTCAGCAAGTGCCCCACCCCACTGCTCTGAACAGAAGCAGCTCCTACGAGTCCCTTTCCCATGCCACCCTCACCTTCCTGGCACTGCTGGGCTCTCTGGGACAATGCTGACCAGTCACCGGTGCTTCCCAGCTCCTTGGTACCCTGAAGCATCACCTAAAGAGATCTGCTGCTCAAGGGCCAGAGCCACCGGTTTTCTCCATGTCCCAACTGGGAGACCACCATGCAGAAGCAGGTGTGCTGCAAAGGGGAACTGTGGGGGGCCACAAAATGCTTGTGGTTCAGCTGGGCACGGTCCCCAAGGCTTCAGCGAAGGGAGGCTGGCCCTGGGGAATGCCCTGCACGACCAAACCGATGTGTAATAATGTGACAGGCAGCTCTTTACTGAGACTGTTGGATATGAAACTAGCCAGGACTTCAATCTACAGGTTTCTCCTCTGGCAGGGAAAGTATCATCCTGTTATTTGTGGTGCTCCCTGCCTCAGAGCTGTGCTTAACATCTTAAATTGACATTGGTTGCGATTATTGCTCCTGTGGACGTGAATCTCTGCTGGTCTCCGTGCCTGGGCATGATACATGGGCAGGGGCCCACCCCACCAGCAAATACCCCAGTTCCTGGAGGCACAGCAGTGGTGAGCCATGGTCCTCCCCAGTGCTGCTGGAGTGCGAGGGTGGCACAGGCAGGAGGAAGGGCTGGACAACCCGGCTCCGCTCCTCCCGCCAGGCTCCCTCTATCCTCAGCAATTGTCTCGATTCCCTTTGGTGACACTGAGGAGGGACCAGCCTTTGCCAGAGGCAGGCAGACGTCAGGGGAACATCACTTGGGCGGCGGATGATTAGCTTTGCTGACAGCTGTCTCAAGTGGATGTGATGGATGATGCCTCAGTCTGCCCGAGAGCTGGAGTCTATCGCGTGTCTCTGAAGTCCACCAGACAGCAGAGCTCGCAAAGAATTAGCCCCGCGCATGCCTGCAGCCCTGGGGCTTGAGACAACTCCAGGAGTGACGGGGAAAATGAAGGAAGTAATTTAGAGGCTAACAAGGGGAAAACCACGAAGCCCTGTCTCAGCCTAAAAGCTGGTTGCTTGAGAAGGGCCTTGATTCTCATCTGGCTTTGCAGATGCTCTGAGTAAGTTTTCCTAACAGATGAAGGGAAATGCAGGGGGGTTTGGCATTGGGATGGCTTCTCCCTCCCACCTCTAGCATCACTTCATTAACTGACCTCGCAGAAGACGCACAGCACTTTCAGTTCACAGATAAAACACATTTGCTATGTGGCTCACACGTGTGTGTGCCAGATGGCTTGTGGGGACAGTCGGTCGTGTGGATTGGCTCCACGCAATTAGGCTACAAATGTGGCTTGCTCAGAGAGCAGCTAAAAGACCTTATACAGTGTGGTGAGTCCGCTCTGCACACACCACGGCACTTACCTTGGTCCTCGGGGATGGCCGTGCTCCTGTTCCTGGCTGCTCTTCTCCTTTTGTGTCCCTTCTACATGTGCCCGGGTCACCTGTGATGCTTGTGGAGATAACTGCATGTCCATCACACAGAAATATGTGCAAAATGTGAGCACAGACACTGGTATATTACTGATCATACACACACAGTGATGTTTTTATATAGAGCAAACAGCCACAGGATCCCTGATCTGGAAATCGCAGCTGGAACGCTTCTATGAAAAAGGCTGAGAGAGTTGGGGTTGGTCAACCTGGAGAAGAGAAGGCTCCAGGGAGACCTTCTTGTGGCCTTGCAGGACTTAAAGGGGCCTGTCAGAAAGATGGGGACAGACTTTTTAGCAAAGTCTGTTGTGACAGGACAAGGGGTGCTGGTTTTAAACGAAAAGAGGGAGATTTAGACTAGAGAGAAGGAAGGAATTGTTGCTGCTGAGGGTGGTGAGAGCCTGGCGCAGGTTGCCCAGAGAGGTGGTGGCTGCCCCATCC